>CAIGRH010049212.1:0-21346 GCA_903798295.1 Fraxinus nigra | reverse complement strand
GAGTGTCTATTTCGTCAAAGTTAAACCACCACCGGGATTCTCCGTGAAGGTCTCACCTTCAATTTTATTCTTTAATCATATTGGCCAGAGGAAGACGTTCACCATCACAGTAAAAGCAAACAGTGTAAATAAAGGCATGGGGAAAGACAAGTACGCGTTTGGATGGTATACATGGTTTGATGGAATCCACAATGTCCAAAGTCCCATTGCAGTTTCAGTCTCATAGATTTTATTTTTTTTACCTTTTGTTTTGTGGTTAATTTCTTGTATTATCATCAAAGCTGTATTTATCATTAATTAAGCCTCGCATCAATAACAGGCTTCATCACTAGACGAACTTTATATATCAAGATTGTTGGAGAAATCACATTAATTCATATGCTAAATTTATTTGTGTCAACTGTCTCCTAAAATTCTTCCGTTGAAATGATGCATCGAGGAGCCTCCTTGAATATCGGATAGTCATATTGATTATGCTGTAATTTTCTATGTCATCTAGCTTGTATAAATTGGACTATAATATGATGTTTTAGTAAGGTATTGAAATAAAACTTTCTAAGATTAAGGGGATGTATTCAACTGGGACTTTTGAAAACTTTGATGGACTTGTTTTAAGTGATATTGACTTATGTGGATTTTTTAGAGATTTGTATGGAATTAGTGGAAGTCTTTTGTAGATATTTATAAACTTTTATTTAAAACTTTTAAAGATTTTTATAGAATTCAAAACACTTTTGAAGACTTCTTTTTGAGAGAATTTATGTGGATCTAGTGCAACATTATGAAATTATTATATACGAGATGATGTTTTTCACCATTGCCTCTTCTCTTTTCTTTTCCCCCCATATAATAAAAAAATATTTTAAAAAGAATAAAAATTTAAGACCTTAATATATATATATATATATATATATATATATATATTCTTTTAAATTTTTTTAATATTCTACATTATTAATATAATATTTCTTTATAAAATAAATAAAAAATAAATATTTAAATTTAATTATAAATTAGTCTATATAAAATTTTATAATTTAATTAAAAAAATATTTTTCAAAAAAATAAACCAATGAAAAAGAAAAAGAGTTATAAAAATACAATTTAATGCTTTCATAAATAATATAAATAAACAATAAGAGATAAAAATAGAACTAATATAATCAATAGGAAAAATAAATTTTAATTGTAATTCTAATGTTTGTAGAAGAAAAAATGAGCGAGAAATATTTAAAAAAATAAATATTAATTTCTCTTTTGTTTTATATGAAAGTCTCTCAAATTCTTGTGATTAATGATAGACAAATTTTGAGATTTTATTTTAGTACTTTCTTTTTAAAAGTTAGTACCATGAAGATTTTTATAAGTCTCTAAAAGTCATAAAATTTTGAATACCCTAAACTTATAGAGACTTCTAAAAAGTTTTAATTGAATACATTATGATTTTTAGAGACTTTTTCATTAAATACCCCTAAACTTTTTAAATCCCAAAAAGTTGTTAAAAGTCTCAATTGAATACACCCCCCTAAGTATTTAACTTCCGTGCTTTCAAATTGGTATCAGAACCTACAAAAACAAAAAACAAAAAATAAAAAATTACAGAAATTGTGATCTGAATACAGCAGCAACAACAGATTTTGGAAAGAAAAAGTCATGGCAAACTCAGATAATCTGCTTTCTCTTATTCCTCATTTTACAAACTGGACATTGAGGAGAAGAGAAAGTAAAAAAGGTACGTTTGCAGTCTTTCATGTTAGAATTTGACAAACTTGAGATGAAAGAAGAAGAAAATATTTTAGATTATTTTACAAGGGTGACCTCCATATTAAATCAAATGTCATTCAATGGTGAAATTTTAGAAGATCAAAAAGTTGTGGAGAAAATTCTTCGAAGTTTGCCACAAAAATTCAATTTCATAGCAGCCGCTATTGAAGAATTTAAGGACTTATCAACACTTACATTAGATTATTTACTTGCATATTTAAAATCTCATGAATTGCGATTAAAGCACATGAATCCTTCTTCCCTCGACCAAGCTCTTAATCTCAAATTTAGGAGGCCTTGGTTCAAATAATTTTAGTAGACAAGGTAAGAGAGGAGGAAAATTTGAAGGTCGAGAAAGAAGCTACAATACTCGCGGAAAGGTAGAAGATTTCAAAGTGGTGGAGATTCTAAAGAAGAAAAAGATGACCATACAAAAAATTCTCAATGGGAATGAGGCCGAAGATATCAATAAAGAGGTAAAAAAGAATACACTGAATGCTATAATGTTGGGTCTGTAAGACTTGTTCTAAGTCTGAACTTAATACAGAATGTCAAGTAGCACAAAATGCACCAGCAGAATTGATATGGAGAAGAAGACAGATTCAGAAAAATAGCAGAAAATGCAGCAGAAATAGAGAAATAAAAGAGAAATAAAATTGAAACCAGCAAGAAAAAATACAGAGAACATATTGAAAACGGGAAGGTAACCTAGAACTCTTGAAGATCCATCCTACATTTTCAGCTTGATAGAACCAACACCAATCACTTCACACGTGTTGTCATTTGCCAATAGCACTTTGCTTTCGTCAACCGATTTGTAATCAATGAAAAGTTCCTTCTTTGGTGTCATATGAAATGGACAACTTGAGTCCATTATACAAACCTTGCTATGGCTTGCTCTTGTTGTAGCAAGGACTTCAACCTCTTCACAATCTCCAAACTCATTTGCACAGTCTCCATCTTGTTTGTTGTTCTCTTTCTTCAGCCACCTCTTGTTTCTTTGTGGACAATGCTTCCTAAAGTATCCTTCTTGATGAAAAATCTAGCATATTCTCTTTTCTTTCCTTCCTTGCACACTCAACACTTCTCCAGTCATCTTGGCATGATTTTCATTCAACTTCAAATCCAATTCCTTCTGCAGCAAATTCTTTGAGGGTCAAAGATTCCTTGTTATATTTGATGGTGTCTCTTAGATTATCATAGGCTGATGGCAATGAATTTAACAAGAAAATGGCTTGATCTTCTTCATCAATCTCAATTTCAAGATTTTCCAAATCCGAAACNTTTGTAAACTCATCAATGTTGTCATTAATTGACTTTGATTCATCCATCTTGAAGCTATAGAACTTATGCTTCAAATAGATTTGGTTTGGCAAAGCTTTAGTCAACAAAAGCTCATCGAGTTTACTCCACATTTCAAAGGTTGTCTTTTCCTTAATAACCTTCCTTAAAACCGTATCAGAGAGGCTAAGGATGATGGTATTTCTGCCTTCTTCAAGATGTCAACCTTGGTTGAAGCATCATTTTCATATTGCTCTTTCAAAGCTTCTTCCAACCTAAGATTGCCAAGGTGTCATATCATCTTCTCTCTCCATAGGTTGAAATCATTCTTGCCATCAAATTTTTCTACTTCAAACTTGGATGTTGACATGGTGTGGTTAAGATTCTGGCTAGGAATCTTTCTTCACAAATGATGTGTGCAGCCAGTTAAGAAGAAGAAGGAAAAACATAAATTTCAGACTTGATTTGCAGCCCCTTTTTCAGGTTGTTAAGGTCCAGCTCTGATACCAATTGTTCGATTTGTAGACTTGCTCTAAGTCTGAACTTAATACAGAATGCCAGGCAACACAAAATGCACCAGTAGAATTGATATGGAGAAGAAGACAGATTCAAAATAATAGCAGAAATAGAGGAATAAACCAGCAGAGAAATAAAATTGAAACTGGCAAGAAGAAACACAGAAAACAAATTGAAAACAGGAAGGTAACTTCCTCAGCCTTTTATTCATCAAGACTTTTCATTCAAAGGCTCCATATAGTTGAAGATTCCAATCGAAATCAGTTGCAAGAACAGTTGAAAAAGGCTCCAATTCAAGTGATTTATGATTGTTCTAGGTTGCTGAATTCTACCTTAAAGAATCATGTTTTACATATAATTAATATAAACGTGGACAAAAGCAATGGTGGTTGGTATAAGCAAAAGGAATACATTAAATGCTATTATTGATATAAACATGGACACAAAAGCAGTGATTGTTAGCATAAGTAAGAGGAATATATTGAATGCTATTATAATCACAAACCTAGCCATAAAGCAATAAGTGTTGGCACAAGAAGAAGGATTATAAAGTTGGAACAAGTTTTATCCATCAAGATGACAATATCGAGAAAACAATTGTGAAACTTTATTGGATAGTGGTGCTAATAAGCATATGACTGGAAATAAAGCTTTGTTCTCTAAATTGTTGGAATCAGACATGGGGTAGATTACAATTTGGAATGCAAGAGCTTATACAATTAAAGGCATTGGACATATTAGAATTGAAACAAAGGATGGAAAATTGAAAGTATGTCTAATATATTTATGTTCCTAGTTTGAAAAGTAACTTGCTTAGTGTTGGTTTTCTTTTAAGAGGATTTGATGTTAACTTCTATGATAAAATGTGCACCTTGATGAAAAGAAGTCACACTGTGGCAAATAATCCTTTAACGTCAAATAATATGTTCTCTATTCAGCTTAAAATCGTTGGCATTACTTCTTGCTTTGCTAGCATGAAGAAAGGGGTCTCCAAGTTGTGGCACGACACTTACAATCATTTAAATCTCAGAGGCTTGAAGTTGAAGTTATTATCAACGAAGAAAATGGTGAATGGTCTTCCTCAAATTGATCAAGTTCACGATGTTTGTGAGGCATGCCAACTTGGAAAGTATCATAGAGATCTATTTCCTCACAAGTCATCTTGGAGAGCCAATCAACCACTTCAACTTGTACATTCAGATTTTTGTGGACCAATGACAACTACATCTCTAGGAGATAGCAAATATTTCATTTCTTTCATTGATGATTACAGTAGAAACGTTTGGACATATTTTAATCAAAGAAGAATCTCATTACTTTCAAGCATTCAAGAATTTCAAAGCCGAAGTTGAGAATTTATGTGGCTTTTCTATTAAGAAATTAAGAACTAATCATGGAACTGAATATCTTTCAAAAGAATTCAAAGTTTTGCATTGATCTTGGTATAAGACACGAATTGAAAGTTCGATATACACCACAACAAAATGGAGTTTGTGAGAGGAAAAATCGAATAATCATGAAAATGGAAAGAAGTATGCTCAAAAGGAAGAACCTACGTCGAGGATTTTGGGCAGAGGCAGTCTCTTGTGCGGAACATTTAATTAATTGGTCACCATCAAAAAGTCTGAAAAAACTCGACTCCTCATAAAGCCTGGTATGGATCTAAACCAACAGTTGGGCTCTTGAAGATTTTTGGCACCATTGCCTATGCTCATCTTCTTGATGCAATGAGAACCAAGTTGGATGATAAAGATGAAAAATGTATTTTCATTGGTTACAGCTAGAGGCCTAAAGCTTATAAATTGTTTAATCCAATAACAAAGAAAATTTTGATTGTTAGATACGTGAAGTTCAATGAAAATGCAACTTTTGAAAGATCAAACAAGAACTCGTCTACTATTCTTAATGAAGAAGAAAACATTTTCAATGAGAATGATGATATTTATACATCTTCAAATTCTCCATTAGAAGAAGATTTTGATGAATACCAACAAGGAAGAAAAATGAGAAGCATACAAGAACTTTATGATGTAACTGATACAAATAATCAAGAAAGTGCTATTCTTTTTGCATTTTTCACAAGAGAAGATCGAATTTCATAAGATGTAGTGATAAAAGAAGAAAAATGGATGCAAGCTATGAAGGAAGAAAATTGAGGTGATTGAAAATAATGACACATAAGAGCTGGCACAGAAGAATGCTATTGGAGTAAAATGGGTGTTCAAAACTAAGCTCAATTCAGATGGTTTGATCAATAAGTACAAGTATGACTTTTTGCAAAGGGATATGTCCAAAAAGGAAAAGACTATAATGAGGTATTTGCCCCAGTTTCTAGACTTGACACTATCCGCTTAATCATTTCACTATCTCAAAATAATTGGAAGCCTTTTCAAATGGATGTTGAATCGCATTTTTAAATGAATTTATCTAAGAAGAAATATATGTTAATCAACCACCAGGATTTGTAAAGGAAGGAGAAGAACAAAAGGTGTTGGCGAAATTTCAATAATAAAAAAAAGAGTTACAAAATGAATAGGAAAACAATGAAATCGGACAGACTGAGGTACAGATATCTCGCTCTCTTTAAGGAGATTCAAACCCTCTGTGGTTGGCAAAGCCTAAAATACGATGCAACAAAACTTCTTTATGACTTGTCCCTTCCAGGATATAGCAGTCCGACTATTCGTCGTATAGCTCAAACAAACTTTGCACAAGTAGTTGAGCTCAAAACTCCACTAAAAGAAACACCATTTCTTCGCTCAATAATCTCTCAAGGAATGAGTGAGAATGTAAGGAGAAAAGATAAATGAATTGTAGTGAATGACCAAGAAAAAAATAGGCCACCAAAAATAAAGAGGTGTCATAAACACATGAACCCTTTTACCTTTCATTTTCCAAACCTCCAACATTTTCACTTTCCTAATTCCCAAAACCTACAAACCTATTAAAAGAAAATATAATGAACAAATTTTAATATTAAAATGCACCAACATTCCCCAACTCATTTTAATATAAAACAGACATAAAGATTACTGGAAATGAGGGACTATTATACATCATGAAGGTGTGCTCTGCATTGAACCTTCACTCAGTGAAACAAAAACCTTCACTCCAGAGATACTAGTGTGCTCAGCATTGAACTATGACTACTTAAGGGAAATAAAAAGTTACCATCCACACATAACAATCCATTGTTGATATAAGCTTTAATAGCCAGCATGTTACGGCCATGTACTAATCTCAATTTCATGAGCATATTTGAGAATAAGCCCAATTCTCATAGAAAGCGACCCCACCTCCACACTCACATAGGTGAACTCTATCAAGAGTGCTCCTATAATATTTGCACCATACTCATAAGAGCTATAGATCTCATTAAGAGTTTTTTTAAGAGAACTCAAACTCCAAAAACATTATAGGATAAATTCACTCACACCACAATTCCATCCACTTCGATGTGCTCCAGACCCTTTCTCTTGACAAAGCTATGGTTAATGGATCTGAGTTTACCGTTATAAGAACGATTTGTTACTCTACCAATTGCTTAAGTGTTATCACAATGAATTAACATGGATAGAACTAGTTTTTCTCTCAAAGGAATTTCACATAATAAATCCATTAACCAATTTACTTCCCCACTTGCAGATGCCAAAGCTATAAGCTCAGCTTCCATAGTTAAGTTAGCAATAATGGTTTGTTTTTAGTTTTCCAACATATAGCACCCCACCTAATGTAAAAATATAACCACTGGTAGAGAGTGAATCTCTTGACAAAGTATTACAATTGGCAACACTGAATCCTTCAAGTACATCAGGATACTTTTTATAAAACAAGCCATAATTTTTTGAACTAGATAAATATCTCATTAAACGCTCTATGGCGTGCCAATGATCTCTTCCTGGCTTGCTAGTAAATTTGTTAAGCATTATTACTGCATATGCAATATCAATCTAATACAATCAGTTTCATAACACAAGCTTCCAATTATGCTAGCATATTTCTTTTGATTAATCACACCATTTTCATTATTCACAGGAAATAAGTGAACACTAAAATCAAAATGTGTAGTGACACGCTTGCAATCATAATAATTATATTTTTTTAACATTATGTAAACATAATTCGACTGATCAAGAAAAATGCCATCACCTGTTTTTGTGATTTTCATACCCAAAATGAAATTAGCCTTACCAAGATCTTTCATATCAAAATGGTTACAAAACATACTTTTTGTCTCATTTATAACATGAAGATTTGAACTAAATATCAACAAAGCATCCACATAGAGACTAACAATGACATGTGAATTTTAAGAAAATTTATAATATATGCACTTATCACATACGTTGGTTTTAAAACCATTTTTAATCATGTAGGAATCAAACTTTTCACGCCACTGCTAAAGTGCCTGTTTTAAGCCATTTAGGGATTTATTCAGCTTACACACTTTGCTTATTTGTCTAGGCTCTACAAAGCTTTCGGTTTGATCCATATAATTCGTTCAAAAAGGCAGTTTCTACATATATATGATGAATTCCAAAATTATAAATTGCAGCCACTGCAATCAACAATCTAATGGATGTGACTCTAGTTACCGGAGAAAAAGTACCGAAAAAAATGTTAGCTTGTTGTTTAAATCCTTTTGCAACAAGTTTAACCTTAAATTTATGGACTGTGACATCTAGTTTGTATTTCTTTCTAAGGACCTATTCACAACCAATAGTTGTACAACCCGATAATAATTCTACCAATTTCCAAGTGTTGTTCGAAATTAGAGAATCAATCTCACCATTTACAGCATTTTTCCAAAATATAGCATCAAGTGAAGTAAAAGCTTCTTGTAAAGAGAATGGAGTCTCCTTAGTATTTAAAACATAGTAGTCAGGGCCAAATTATTTTTCAACTCTAACTCTTCTACTCCTTCGAGGTTTAATTTGGAATTTTTCTTGGTTTGAAAAATGAGTAGGATAATTTGGTTGTGATAAAATATATTGTCTTAATTTTTCACCCCCAATATTTTTGTTTTTGAAACGAAATTTTTCTTCATGAAAAATTTCGTTACTTGACTCAAAAATAATATTATTTTCAATATCTAAAAATCTGCAATCTGCACTATTTACTGCATATCCAAGAAAAGCACAAGTGGTAGTTCTAACACCTAATTTTGGTATTTTAGGATTCGTTATCCTTACAAAAGCTAAACAACCCCAAACCATTAAAAATCCCAAGTTTGGCTTATACATTTTCCATAGCTCAAAAGGTGTGATTTTTGTTTTCTTGTGGGGCACCTTATTCAACACATAATATGCAGTTAAAATTGTTTCACCCCAAAGATTTGAAGAAACGCCAAATTCAATAAGCATGGCATTTGTCAAATCAATCAAAATTCTTTTTTTTTTTCAGCTACACCGTTAGATGCACGTAAGTATGGTGGATTAGTCTCATGAATTAATCCCAAAGATTGAACAAAAGAATTAAAAGTAATAGACTCATACTCTCGGCATCTATTACTTTTGAGTCTTTTGATTTTTCTTCCGAATTGATTTTCAACTTCTTAGAGGAAAACTTTGAATTTATCAAAAGCATCACTTTTATTTTTCAATAAATAAACATAAGTATATTTTGAAAAACCATCAATAAAAGTGGTAAAATATATGTTTTCTCTATGAGTTAAAATTCCTTCAAATTCACAAAGATCAGTATGAGTTAATTATAACAATTCGATATTTCTTTCAAGACTAACACGAGGTTTCTTTGTAATTTTTGCTTGACTACAAAGTTCACATTTTTTGCAATCATTTCTCAGCCTTGGGATTAATCCTAAACTACTCATGATTTCCACATATCTACTATTTATATGACGTAAACGAGCACGCCAAAAATTCATAGAAGAAAGCATGTAAACAAAAGTAGATTTTGTTTTATTACTTTCAATATTCAATTTGAACATTCTATCACAAGCATAACCTTTACCTACAAATAAACCCTTTTTGGTAATCACATATTGATTAGATTCCATAGTCTGATTAAAGCCAACCTTATTAAGAAGAAAACTTGACATCAAATTCTTCTTAACTGACATCCTTCAAAGTTAGCACATGCCCTGATGTGAATTTGAGTTCAACCTGACCACTCCCAACAATCTTGATTTTGTTAGAATCACCAAGCATTATGGTTTTCTCTTCCTCAAAGTGCAATTCTTGAACCAATTTTTTATCGTAGCTGACATGCTTATTGGAACCAGAATCTGCCCATCATCTTTCAACGTATTGTACCATGCTCATGTCTGTAATCATTGCCACAAGTGGCTCTTCGGTTACAATAGCCTGAGAAAAAGGCTAATGTTTTCGAAATCTACAATTTCGATCAATATGCTCACTTTTGTCATAGACAAAACATGCATCATAAATTTGAGTTTCAGAATAAGGGCATTAGTTCTTATTTTTCTAGTTCGGGTTTCCCCAACCGTAAGGTTTACCATAAATTTTCATATTTTTCTTTCTTGGCTTCAGATGACTATTTCTAAAAAACTGATTATTGGGCAATATTATTTGTGGCAATTAAATTTACCTTCATGCCAGATTGTCCATTGCTTTTTTGTGTCATCAATGCATCTTGGCCTCTACCTTCCTCCTCTACTAGGACGTAAGTGATCAAGGTCTCCAGGGACATCTCTTTCTCCCCATGATGGCGGTAGTTTGTCAATTATTGCAGCCACAACAAGGTTTTCCCCAATTTTGATGCCTTCAAATCTAACCTATGCAACAATCATTTGAAAATCTTGTGCTTATCTTGCCACAGATTTTCCATCCACCATTTGATAGCGAAAAAAGCAACTAGCAGCATATTTCTTTGCACCAGCTTCCTTAATATCATATTTATTTTGTAAAGCTTTCCACATTTTCTTTGCAGATGAGTAAGTAGTATTGTAATAATCCTAAAAGTTATTTGATAGGCAATTCAAGATATAACACCGACAATTATACTAATCTCTAATATAATTTTTTACCTTCCCTTGATGGACTTTAAGTTCCTCTTCATTCAAATTGTCGGTAGAGACCTTATTTGGATTCTTTTCAGTGAGGATGTAGGAGACTTTGAGAAGATTGAGGTAAAATAGGACTTTGATCTTCCACTACTTAAAATGAGCTCCCTTAAAACGAAGGGCTTGTTGAGATATCCTAAGTTGTCAATAGGCTTCTCAGGTGCTAACTCCATTTATTTGATTATCCTTAAAATTGTTGGTAAAATTTCAATAATAAAAAATTGAGTTACAAAATGAGTAGGAAGATAACGAAATCGAACGGAATGAGGCATGGATATCTCGCTCTCTTTAAGGAAATTAAAGCCCTCTGCAGTTGGCAAATCCTAAAATATGGTGCATCGGAACCTCTCTATGACTTGTCCCCTACAGTAGGATACATGAGCCCAACTATTCGTCGTATGGCTCAAACAAACCATGTACAAGTAGTTGAGCTCAAAACCAACTAAAGGAAATACCTTTCTTTGCTCAATAATCTTTCAAGGAAAATGAGTGAGAATGTAAGGAAAAAACTAAAAGAATCGTAATTGTTGTGATTGTGATGAATGACTAAGGAATGAACCTATTTATAGGTAAAAATAGACCACCCAAAATAAAGAGATGTCATAAACACATTAATCATTTTACCTTTCATTTTTTAAACCTCCAACCTCTTAACTTTCCTACTCTTAAAACCTACAAACCTATTAAAAGAAAACATTATGAATGAATTTTAATATTATAAATGCTCCAACAAAAGGTTTACAAGTTAAAAAGGCTTTATATGGTTTAAAGCAGTCTCCAAGAGCGTTGTATTGTCGGATCAATGCATTTTTTGAGAAGAATAGTTTTCAAATAAGTCTTCATGAACACTCTATACGTTAAAAATGGCCACAATGAGTTTTATCATTGTAAGTCTTTATGTTGATGGTCTTTGTCTTTACCGGAAATAATTTGGCTATATTGGATGAATTTAGAACTTTGATAATGAAAGAAATGGATATGACTTATCTTGGAAAACTACATCTTTTTTGGGCATTGAAGTATATCAATCAGAAAGAGGAATTCTTATCACTCAAGAACGCTATGCTATAGAAATTTTGTTGAAATTTAAGATGGAACATGCAAAGACTGTGTCAACTCCATACCATTTGGGATAGAAATTACACAATGAATGGAAATGAACACTAGCCAACGCTACCGTGTTCAGAAGTTTAGTGGGAAATTTAATGTACCTTACAGCTACAAGGCTCGACAAAACATTTTTTTTTTAGC
This sequence comes from Fraxinus nigra, assembly GCA_903798295.1. Taxonomy (NCBI): domain Eukaryota; kingdom Viridiplantae; phylum Streptophyta; class Magnoliopsida; order Lamiales; family Oleaceae; genus Fraxinus; species Fraxinus nigra. Next base: position 9,489 of record CAIGRH010049212.1, on the reverse strand, counting down.
TTGATAACTAGACTCATGGAAAATCCCTCCTCAAACCATTGGGAAGCTGCAAAAAAAATCTTGAGATATGTAAAGGGTACACTAGATCACAGCATCTTTTATCAAGCAAATGTTCCAGTTGATCTTTTGGGTTTGGGATATACTGATAGTCTTGCAGGGAGTATTGATGATAGTAAAAGCACTTCAAGCTATGCTTTTAGCATTGGAAGTGGAGTGGTTTGTTGGAGTTCATAAACAACCAATTATTGCTCTATCAACAACTGAAGCCGATTATATTGCAGCATCTTTTCCTGGATATCAAACAATATGGTTGCGAAATATTTTGGAAAATCTAAAGCACAAACAAGATGGTCCAATAACTCTTTTTTATGATAACAACTCGTCAGCTTTAGTCACAAAGGAACCTAACAAAACACATTCATGGTATCACTTCTTGAGAGGACTTGTTCACAATGGAATAATTCAAGTCAAGTATTGCAAAATAAAATATCATGTAGTAGATATCTTTGCAAAGCCACTTTGAGGTCAAGATTTCAAAAATCAGATTGCAAAACTCGATATGAAAAACAAATTTGGTTTACGAAAGGGAATGTTGGAAAAGTAAACCATTATTGTGTACAATCATTCATGTACTAAATTTATTCGAGTCAAATGTCTCTTAAAACTCTACTGTAGAAATGATGTATTTGAGGAGCCTCCTCGAATATTGGATAGTCACATTAGTTCTTCTGTAATTTTTTTATGTCATCTAGCCTGTATAAATCGGACTATAATCTGATGTATTTAGTAATGTATTGATATAAACTTTCTAAGATTAAGTATTTAGCTTTTGTGCCTTCAAAGATATATGCCATAAAATCAGCTTTAAATGAAAATCGAGCGTTCAGTCGCAACAAGATTGCTATTTATATAATAAATTGTTGTGTCTAATTAGGGATGACAAAATGGCTTGCCAGCTCGGGCCGTTCGTGGCTCTGCTCGAAAAAACTTGAGTCGAGCCCGACTCGTGACTCGGAACCATCGAGTCGAGGCTCGGGTCGAGCCCCATTTTGGGGCAAAGGCTCGAGCCCGAGTGGCTCACAGAGCCAACTCAGCCAAGTATAAAAAAAAGTTAAAAAATTAATATAGCTGCCTGCAAACACAGACAGTTGTTACAGTTGAGTTTTTTAAAAACAAGTTTTAAAAACCAAAAAAAAAAAATCGAGCCGACTTATCTCAGCCCCGGCTCAAGCTGGAATTTTTTGGCCGAGCTTTTGCTCGGCTCGGGACAAAAAAGCTCAACCCTTTTGGGCTCGGGCTTCGGGTTGTGGCTCAACTTGTTGACATGACTATGTCCAATAGTGCATTTAATAAATCTAAAACATATTCAGATATTTATGAATAGAATCAATTTTGAATTCAAGACACATACTCTTTGTTAAATGTTAATTAAATACTTAATTAACATAATCAGAAATTTCAAAATTATTTGCAGTACTGAGTAATCTTTGACCAGTAGCAGTATATACAGACCAAATGACCAAATAGATACTCCGAATTATGTTACAAAAATAAGTAACAATAAAATGACTTATCCAAACAACTTACTCTTTTTCAGAAAATTCAAATAAACTCCAATTTCTTCAATTGGTTAATGAGTCAAATCAGTCTGGTTTTACTTAAAAATACCATCCATAATTAGTGATTTCTCCATGAATTACTCTCATTACATTTTTAGAAGAAACAGAGAATACTATAAATTAGTCCAAATCATATTTAATTTTTTCAATTTTGCTAAATAATAAACACGTGCTAGAATTATGAAGACCCTTAAAACTGTATTCTTACTAGTTTTGATGATTCTTCATCTCTCGGTTTCATGCGCAAGAGCCAAGTTTTATGTCGTTTAATTATTTTTTAACTTCTGTGCATTCATTTGAATGTGGGATTGATATTTATGGTTTACATAGGAGAACATGAAGAAAAGAGAACATTACACGAGATAGAAGACTATCATTTCTCTTATTTAATAATGTTTATAAAAAATTCAAGGGAAAAAGCAAAGCTTTTATGTGCTATATAGTTATTTTTGGAAAATAATTATAAATAGGAGAAAGATAGAAAACTTAAAAAATCAATAACAATATACTAGAACACGTGATTATTGTTCTCAAACGATATTTGCCTCATCTAGAATTTTTTAGAGTGCTTGAAGGGATTTACTGACAAATCGTTTGAAGGATTAAACAAGTTTTTTAAAAAGAAAAATACTTAAGTACTTGTGATTTCTTTCAAAAACTTGATGAACACAAATAAGATTTGAATATGTATGAGAACATGGAACAATTGCACCCAAATGTGGTTTTGCTTGTTGATTTTTCATTGTTAGTAATTAAAAACTATTACTTATTTACGTTTTCAATTCATCATCCAAGAATTGGTGCGAATCTTTCATGAAAAGTTCTATTTTTATTTAAAAAACCCACCAAAATATCAAAATTGGAAATTGGCCCAACTGCTAATTTTTTTGACAATGCGAACGCATGTTTACAAGCCATACTTTCGCATGGTATAAACAATATGCTTTCCAAAACCCAACCTTGCATTCTGTTTGTTAAAATTTCACAAGCGCACGAAATCGTTGACGAGTAATACGTGATAAGTAACGTGAATCGTATCACAATGAATAAAATTCAATCAAAGTGTATTAGTTTCTATTCATATTCAAAGTATGTAAATAAAAGATATTTTGAGTTGTAAATGCACCTTCTCTAGCAATAATTCTCCTGAAATAACCAACTTTCTTATCTTGTGAAATCTCACATCAATGTACTTGATTTTTGCATGATAAATCTGATTCTTCACCATGAAGATGGCGCTCTGACTATCACAATATAACTTTACTCCATGTTGCTTGATACCAAGCTCCTTGACATGCCCTCTCAGCTAAAATAATTCCTTACCTGCCTCAGTTAGTGTCATGTACTCTGCTTCAGGTGGATAATGCCACAAGTGACTAAAGCATTGATCTACAACATATAGGCCCGCCTGCAAGTGTGAAAACATTACGTGTATAGAACCTTTCGTTATCTAAGCTTCCTACATAATCTATATCTACGTATCCCTGAATTGAAACATCATCATGTTGTCTCTCAAACATGATCCCACACTCTATTGTACCTCCCAAATACCTGAAAATCCACTTTATAGCTCTCCAATGCTCTCTGTGCTCATTAGTCATGTACTTGCTCACCACACTGACTGCATGTGCTAAATCTGGTCTGGTAAACACCATTGCACACATAAGACATCCCACTGAGTTGGCATAAAGCACATTTGACATCTATGCAATTTTTTCTTCATTCTCAAGGCACTGACTACTAAACAATCTGAAATTATTTGCCAATAGTGTATCCACTGATTTTGCATCGGACATACTAAATATCTCCAACACTTTCTTCAAATAATTTTTCGAGATAGCCATAATTTTGTGGCCTTCCTATCTCTATTGATCTTCATGCCAAGAATCTTCTTAGCCAGTCTCAAATCTTTCATGGGCAAACGTACTACTCAGCAAAGACTTCAATATGTCTACCTCATTCATGTTCTTAGCAGTAATTAACATGTCATCCACATATAACATCAAGAAAATACATGAATCATCTTCAAGAAATGTGTAGTAAAGACAACAATCATACTCACAGCAACTGTAGCCAATTTAAATCATGTGTGAGTTGAACTTCTTGTACCATTGTTATGGAGACTGCTTAAGCATATATAAAGACTTCTTCAGTTTACATACAAGATTCTCTGTTCCTGGTTCCAAGAATCCTTCTGGATGCTCCATGAGAATCTGTCCCTCTAAATCACCATAAAGAAAACCGATCTTTATATCCAGATGTTCTAACTCCAAATCAAAACTAGCCACCATTACTAAGACAATCTTGATGGAAATATGTCGACGATCAGAGAGAAAATCTCATCATAATCTACTCCATTCCTCTGTGAGTATCCCTTAGATATTAAGCGGGCCTTGTATATTTTCCCTTCATTTTCTGAAATTGACACCCTATTGATTTCTTCCTTTCGAGAAGCTTCACTAGATCACAAGTTTCATTTTTATGCAATAACTCAATTTCTTCCATCATAGCCTCTATCCTTTACTTTTCTCATGACTACAAATGGCATCCTAAAAAGTTATAGGATCGTTATTGCTAGTAATGAGTGCATAAGAAACTGAATCCTCGAATTCATACTTTATCCATGGTCGAATAGTGTTGCGTAGTATATCTGAGACAATACTATAATAATGTTCATCTTCTGAGCCGGAATTGTTCACTCTCTAAGCATGAATATCCATGTCGACATTGTCTAGCTCTACTTGCACTACTTAGCTCTTACTTTTGCCCTCGCGTGAACTGGGCTTTTCTTCATCTGAAGGCATTTTAAGTATGAATGCTTCATAAAAAATTGCATCCCTACTAATCACCATATTCTTTACCTCTAGATCCCAGAACTTGTACCCTTTTACACCTTTCACATAGCTCAGAAAAATACACTTTCTTGATTTCGGATCAAGCTTGGATCTCTAATCACTAGATACATGTACATAAGTCGGACACCTAAATACTATCAATCCATAGTAATCAACTTCATTACCTGTCCAAAATTCTTCTACATCTTTCCCATCTAGCTCTGCTTGTGGTGATCTGTTTATGATATAACATGCCATGTTCACAACTTCCGTCCAAAAACTCTTTGGAGGCCCTACTTCAACCTCAAACATCTTGCCCATTTTATAATTGTTCTATCCATCTTCTTCGTTATACCATTATGATGTGGTATATTGCAAACTGTATAGTACTACTGAATACCATGCTCCTCGCAGAATTTCAGAAGTTGTGAATCCTTTTACTCTTTACCATTGTCTTTCCTTAGATACTCAATTTTTCTGCATGTCTGGTTTTCTACTTCTGCTTTTCACAATCTGATCTTGGCAAAAGACTTGTGCTTCATGAAATATACCCAAACGTTTCTAGTGGAGTCATCAATGAAAATAATGAAATACTGAGATCCATATTTAGACAACTCATGTACTAGTCCCCAAACATCAGAATGCACATAATCAAGAATGTCCTTCGTTTTCTACTTTCCTGTCTTGAAATGTACTTCATATATGCCCCAATCGCACATGCCATAGGAGAGTGTCATCTGACTTAGATTATGTTGTAGCAACTCCACCTACAACTGCATTGCCCAGTAATTTGTAGATATTTCCTGCCAATTTCTGACCCTTCATAAGAATCATAGCCCATTTCTTCACTGTCAAGGCTCCACCTTCTGACTTATAAGAATAGTCATAGGTGTCTAAAGTACCTAAGGAAATTATGTTCTTTCTCAACTCTGGTACGTTCATAACATCTTTCAAAGTCTTCACTATACCATCAAATATTTTAAATTTTATAGATCACATTCCAATGACCTTATATGATGCGTCATTACCCATTAGAATAGATTCAAAATTACCCAAACGATATGAATCAAACCAATCCCAGTGAGGACACATGTGATATGACCATGCTGAATCAAGTACCCAAGAGTCATATAACTGATAGCATGTCTCCATCTCCAAAACCCAAGTTTTCTTCTACAACACTAGCTGAGTTTGAGGACATATCACATTTCATTTCATCACCCTACTTCTTATTTTGATAGTCCTTTTCAAAGTGACCCATGTGATGGCACTTGACGCTTTTCTTATTTTGATTTCTGGTTTTCGATCTTTTATTCCCTTTGTAAGAACCACCCCTATCCTTCTTTCTCCCACGACCTTCCTAGCTTTCCACGATCAACCCTTCACCTTGCGAACTTTTGCTAGTACGCAATTTTCGTTGGTTGTAGGCCAATAGTGTTGATGTGACTTCCTCCAATTTGAGAGTCTCTTTACCCCACGTCAACGTCGTCATTAGGTGGTCGTACGAGGAAGGAAGAAAGCACATCAATGACATTACCTTGTCTTCATGACATTACCTTGTCTTCATCATCGAACTTGATTTCAAGTCGCAACAAATCTCTGATAATTTGATTAAACACATTTGTAGGTTGAATCAGATATGTACCCTCTAACATTTTGAGCCCTATAGCCATTGCTTCAAATGTAGCTTGTTCAATAGAGGTTTCGACATATAACGAATCTCCAATTTCAGCCAAACTTTCGTCGAAAACTTAACGTCCATGACGTGATACATGATCTCGTCCGCTAAACAGAGCCGAATTGTACCCAATGTTCGCGCCTCGAGCTCTTCTCAATCGTTATCTGACATACCCCCTGGCTTCTTCCCAAATAGCACATTTACCAACAAACAAATCCTTGACCATTCACTACCATAATCTAGAATTCTCAATTCCGTCAATTTTCATCACATTGAGTTTTTCAATCGAAGAACTTGCCATCTATGATGCTCTGGTACTAGTTGTCGGATATTAAACGCAAAATAATAGAGAAGTAAAATAGAGAAATCAACACAAATATTTAATGTGGTTCGACGATATGCCTACATCCACAAGGAGCGAAACAGAGATTTTTATTCAGTATGAATAATAGGATTACATCATCAATATTTAACACAAGTATTTTGCGATCGCTCCGCTTTGGCATCGACTATTTTGATCTAGTAAACAAGTATTTCACTCTATATGAGTCACATATATAACAAAATGTGAGATTTTATTTTTCATGTTTGGTTCTTGACAGCATTTATATTTCTATGTGTCAAAGTAGATTTTAATATTACATTTTCATTGAGCGGCAATATGGCCAAAATCAATATTTTAGTGGTGATGGAATGAAATGCGTTCCGAGTTCATGGAAATGAATATGCCAATTAGGAATAGCTCTTAACTTATCACATTGCAACATGTAACTCTAATTTTTATTTTCTTTGACGTGTGTTTTAGTGAGGATGAACAAAATATCACAATGTTAAATCAATCTTCCGTAGAAAATTGATCGGAGCTCACCACTATTTAAAAGGTCATAAGGCACATTACGATCCCTTGACTGCGTGATAAACTATTGATCTGCAAGAGACAATGATGGACACGAGACCCACATGAATTTGACCGTCGCAGGCTGAAAAGTGAACAACACCTCACCCTTGGGGGCTTTCCAGTGGAAAAGCTGATGGTTGTGCTCTTCGTTTATGAATTTCAATATATAAAGTATGTTGGGCACCTCTATGTCATGTTTAGCAATCTATAAATTAAGGATACCTATTATCTAGAAAATTTCTAGATCATTTGGCACCTAATTTTTCCAAGTTGTGCCTCTTTGGAAATCTTTCACAAGAGATTATGTAAGGGAATATAGTTTTGTGCATGAGAGAAAAATCAAGTGGTGTGGTATAGAAGTGAAAAGAGCTAGGGGCATTGTGTTTATTTTGCAGAATCATGTTGATGAATTTGGAGTATCAATTATTGTTCGTGTATTTCTTTGAACTTTCATGTTTCGGATGATTCAGCCACCATTCAAAATCTTATAAACAACAAGAATCCGAATACAAGAATAGTTCCGGGGAAAGTTGTTTAAGGTAGTAAGTCGTTGCCATTCATGGTCGGCTTCTCCTCGACAGGTCCAAGTAGTCTTGAACACAACATTCTAAAGGTACTTTTCTTTATCTGGAAGTTTAAGTTGTCAGTATCATGATTGATGACGGCTTCTGAATAGCCCGATATTAATGGGCCAGAGTTGAATAACTTAGTAGCATGGAGCGAGTCAATCTCTTAAAAAAAAAAACTATTCACAGATAATCAGGTGGTGAAATACATTGTTTTCTCCATAGCTTCCATGACTTTCCCTCATGTAGAGACCGCAACCGCCCTAATCAAGGTGTACTACATCCAGAATGGAGTAGCGCCACCATAAGATCAATTTAATGCTCTAACGAATAATTGATGCCAATAGAAATCTTGCAGCTCCCTTCCGTTACAGTTCTAATCACTGCCAACCAACTAAAACAATGGATTCGAGCCTCGTTTATGAAGCATATTACACTGAATTGTTGGAGAAATTGGTGCATGAATTATATTCAATTTAATAAAAAACACATGCAAGCAAATACGGATACAGTAACGACATATCGAAATCATAGTATCACATAATAATGAGCAAATCACGATTTACTCGAATATAAAAAATACAAGAAGATGAAATGAAGTGAGGTATGTGAATATAAATCACCTTAAAATAAATTTCTTCTCGTGCACTGGTGCTAAAAGAATCAAATGGACATGTGTTTTCCAAGATAAAACGCTTCTTCAAAAATTAATATAGTGCAATAGTAATTTTGCCAAGCGTACCAATGCTTGACCATACATACTCTTCTAGAGTGGAAATATCAAATACTAAATATTGAACACAAAACTCAAAAAGAATATGAAAATTATTTTGATATAATTTGGAGAAAGAATGAATTAAAAATCAATTATTTGGAATTAATTTGCAGTAAAGAAAATTGACATAGGATAGTCATATTTATAGATTTTCATGTGTCCCTTTCTAATGGTCACATCTTTTGACAAATTTAATTTCAGTCATTAGATCAAACTATTTCGAAATTGATAATTTAGATTGCACCTTATCAAAGAGTTGTGACTCTTTATTATACACAATTTACACTTGAAAAGTCACACCAAATCGATGCATCTACCAGGGGTTTGCCTAAAAAGTAGTATTCACTCATCATATTTGTTATATTCGAATTTAAAAATCAAAATTTCATACATATGTCAAAATATTACTCATGAACGAATGATAAATATGAAGAATAAATCATCAATTGCACCAAGAAAACACCGGGCTCATTCTCGATCGGCCACCACAGTTGCCAAAGCTAACACAAACCAACACCTTCTCCAAAACCTTAAAACTGGTTGCTTCTTTCTTTAGCCCACAAAGAGCTTGACAAGGTGGAAGAGATCAAGGCCTAAAGTATTTAATCCACAAAGGAAGACTAAGGAGAACAGGTCACTCAAACGAAGCACAAAGCCAAAAAGTACAAAGCTAGAAGAAAGAATCTATTTTCTCAAAGCACACGACGCCTCAATCACTTTCACACACCTCCAACAGTAATGGGTAGGGGTTTTAATAGGTTAGGTTTAGGTTTGGGCTATTAAGTCAAAAGATAGGCCCAATTAGACAATAGGTATGGGCTAACACTTTAAAAGCCATCCAGGTCATTTAGGTTGGGTCATGAGCAGGACTAATATAATTAGGCTGCTTCAAATGACCCAAGTAGATTACGTGATAAGTTTAGTCAACTGTGGTGTCGAACCATATTCAGTCATTTGGTCGATGCCGACTGAATAAAAGGAGCAAGACTTACATCATCGTCCAGGGAGGTCGTTTGACAACAATTTGCCTAACAAACCTCCACCGGGGTTTCAAATGACCTGCAAAGAAAATTATTACGCATTAGTAAGAATCCATAAAGGTAAAACCAATAACATTAG
>CAIGRH010049199.1:0-18100 GCA_903798295.1 Fraxinus nigra | reverse complement strand
TTTAATGTAACTGATGCTTAAGACATAATTTTTTTTATATTTACGATATTATATAGCCAACTATACTATGACGCGTGCATTGCGCGTGCGTCTTACTAGTTTTATCTAAAATTTATAGGTACTTGACATATTCGTAGCAAACCAATTTTTTAAAGTTACTGATATGATGAAAAATATTATTTTATTGAAGAATGTGTGGTTGAAAATGAGTAGAAGAATGAAAATGAAAATTTTAATGTGTACCAAACAAGGGTTTAAGTTTTAACAGTTATAATAATAATCAATCGACCTAAAACATTAACAAAAATTCGTCTGCATCACTGCTAAATTCCAACTTGGACACATACAATATTAGATAATACGCCAGGTGAGACAAAAAACAAATGTTAAGTGTACATAATATATGTACATAAGTGTGTACATAACATTCACATGGGGTGGGGCTCACATTTTTTCATAAGCGTGTACATAACCCTCACATGGAATAGTGTCCACAAAAATGCGAGTCCCACCCCACCCCATGTGAGTGTTATGTAATACTTATGTACCTCAAGCACTTCTCGTGAGGCAAAAGTGTCCCTTCTTACAAAATTCACCAACCAATGTTAAGTTTTACCAACTGTTTGCATATTAAAATCAAATAAATATAGAGAATGATGCAATTGATAAATATGCATTTAGCTACAATCAACTTCACTTCGTCTAGCATAGCATATTGATTAAGCATGTGTTCACGTTTGAATTTAACAAAATGTAAGGTTTTATGTTAACATTTTCAGTTGAATTGTCATTAATGTAAAAGTTATAAATTTAAATGGTCATAGTCGGACCTAAGGAGAGGCTCAAGCGGCTGTTGCCTCAAGCCCAGCTCTTTAGGGTGATCATTTTTTTTTTGCTTCCTTCTTTATTTTAAAAACACGTTGTCGTTTATACTCGTTAACCCTTGTTTGGTTGCTCCAAACAATGAGACTTCTTTAACAATGACATCGTAAATCACAGAACCAGTGTTTAAATTAGAATACTCATTCCATTGTGTAACACCCTCTGTATATATTTATACATCGTTACACAAATCTTTATTGATCACATCGTTTATTAACCATAGTTTCTTTTTTTAATTACACTGAACGATAGATTTTATATGTTTAATTAATTATTGTATAGTTTTGTCTCTAAATTCAATTACATTTTTTCAGTATCTCGTTGATCGGATCATTGATTTGTGTGTAGGATTGAATTTCTTTTCTTGATCTATAATCCGTTATTAATTAATGTGAATTTGTACCTTTTATGGGGTAATTGGGTGCAATATATAATTAAATATGATGCGACTTAACTTTTTCCATTTTATTGTTATATTATAAAAACATTTATGACTTAGATGATATGTTATTATTATTGTTGCAATGACAAATTTTTTTTTGTCCGAAAGCTGTGAGTCTTGTGCAAAATGAGAAAGTATGTAAAATTTAACCATTTTTGTAGATAAGAAGTTCATTTCCTATTTTAAGTGAAATTGAATTCAATATGAGTGCGAAGTGTATTTACCATACACATGTAATTGAAGGAAATCTTCTCCTACTATAGCTAAGTTAGAAATATTGATAATCATTGATTATTTTTATTTTTTTCCTTTTTCTGATTGTTTGGACACTATTTTTCCCACAAATTTGGTTTCATAGATATCTTATAACCATATTATATAATAAAAATAAAAATCTTGGTTTGATTTTATACTTGTGGAATAAAATATTTAGTAAATCAACTAAATGTCAAACATGTAAGTTAAATACCATACTGAATACAATTATAATAGCAGAAATAAGTTTCTTTAACTTGAAATTAATCAAGATTTATCTCCGATCAACTTTGTTACAGCAAAGATTGAATGAATTGACCATATTATTTATTGAAAAAGAAATGGTTATAACTCGACTATTCAAAATTGATTAATAATTTTTGTTTCTAAAACCGCAAGACGAGCTGTATTTAAGTGATCATTTAAAATATTTTCGCATTGTTATTTGATTGTTGATTTTAAGTCAACAAATTTAGTTCCATAAAACTCTTATAAATGAAAAAAAAAAAATTGATTACTTGCTACAATTTAGGAGCCCAATTTTTGAAATTCGCTTCAAGTCCCGCGAAACACAGGTATGGCCCAGTTCCGACATGTTCACCGTCTTTTCCAAAACCATTTGGGAGCCCAAATTTTTAACAACCAACACTGCCTCAAGCCTCTTCAAATGCGTCAACTTTACAAAATGGTACTGGCTACCATTTTCACAGCCATATTAGCAATCATCTTTCCCCAGTAATTGTATCCCAACACATAACCCAGCTCCGCCCGGCAACTTGCCAATAAATGGGGTCATCGGAATCAAATCGATTGGCTTGCTTTTGAGGTTTATGGCATTGTGCCATGGATGGGGTATTACTGTCTCCGATGTACTAAATTGCGTCATCTTTAGAGGTTAAAGTGTCCTATGAGCATAATTTGCTCACCTTTTCGTCGGAGTACCACTCCATGAAATCATCGGCTTCAGAGAGATCCAGCAGCCGAAAAGTGATATGGGAGTAATCGTTTTCCATTGAAGCTTTCCTTGTGGTAATCTTTGGAGATAAATGATAAATGCCCCTGGCTTAGCTTAAAAAATTATTGAAGGTAGTAGTGAGATAGTTTGGATTAACTGAAGCTTCTCAGAATCAAGATTATTTTCTACTGTATTAACTTGGGCAGTGTTAGGTGTGGAAGTGGTTTTCTTCCTATTTATAATGCAACTGAATGCCTGGATTTCTTTTTCTTCCTTGGTCACAAAAGAATAGAAAATGAACGAAATTGGAATGCAAATTCATTAATGTTGGCTTCTGCTTTGATTCTAATTCATGTTTTGTTTAGCCGTTTTGCCAAAACTTGCAATAATGCATGTAACAAAAATATAAGTGTTGAACCAAACTTTCAAAATGTGTATAATCTACTTTTAATGACCAAAATTTCAACCCTGGAACTTCTGGGTTTTGGTTTGGTTTGGGATGGAGTGGATATGGTGGGTTGTTGGAATTTAGTTTAAAGATTGAAAATTTTGATTAAGCATAAAACTTGAAAAGTAACTTTGCGTCAATTTTGACCAAATATTCAGACTTGATCTTATAGTCAAATTATAAATATAAATAAACTAACTTATTATACTCGTAGTTTGAAGTGTTTCTACCATAAGTTGTATCTGTTATATCTTAGGAGACAAGTGTTGTAATTCGTTAGTATCGGAACTTTTAAAGAAAAAAAAATATTAATCACTTGCCTCAGATTTCTTTTCTTCACTTTTTTTATTTCATTCTCCTTCTTTCTTTTCATTTTTAGTTTACATAAAGTTCAATTACGCTCATGCGAATTAAACTTAACCATTACTTTGTCAATTAAACAAACAACTATTTTACTAAACAAATCACCAGCAGAAGTGGAGTGGAGTTAATTAAATAATTGATCATTGAACTTTATATTTGGCTACTACTTGCTTACTAAAAAAAGGTTACTGGTTACTCACTCAACTATTCATAGCATTATCCACCGTTACCCATCTCGGTTTCGTCTCTTCAGATGGACGAATGGAAACTCGACGTGGCAACACACGCCATTAACTGTGGACAAGGTAGACAAAAATTTTGTTGACGGAGTAGTACTTTTCCTTCAATTATTGAAACAATGATTTTTCCTTCTCCAAATAAAAAACCAAAGTCCCTAGTTAAAATCACATAACGTCAATTGAAAATCACCCCAAGATTCATAAAAACCCCCCATTGAGTCCCACAATTGAACGTCCTCGTTTTTAATATTTCTCAAATGTAGAAGTTGGAGGGATGTTTAAAAATGTTTTTCAAAGTATTTGTCATATTTAAAAACATATGTTTCGATTTTTACTTTTGAAAAAACATATTCTTTAACTAAAACATTTTTATCGTGATTTTTCGATTGTAAAATCAAAACTTGAGCTCATCACGAATCATTGCCAAGTATTGAAATGTTTTACNTTCCTTCTCCAAATAAAAAACCAAAGTCCCTAGTTAAAATCACATAACGTCAATTGAAAATCACCCCAAGATTCATAAAAACCCCCCATTGAGTCCCACAATTGAACGTCCTCGTTTTTAATATTTCTCAAATGTAGAAGTTGGAGGGATGTTTAAAAATGTTTTTCAAAGTATTTGTCATATTTAAAAACATATGTTTCGATTTTTACTTTTGAAAAAACATATTCTTTAACTAAAACATTTTTATCGTGATTTTTCGATTGTAAAATCAAAACTTGAGCTCGTCACGAATCATTGCCAAGTATTGAAATATTTTACCTTTATATATAAAAGTTTAAGTACTTTGTCTTGAATGTCTTGACGTGCATGCTTTGATCGTACTTCGACTTTGTCTCGATTCTTGTTGATGTATCTTTTTGCGGGTTTTGCAATATCATTCTTCATACCCTCGTTTGTTTGATTTTATTTCCACGTTGGATTTTGTATGCAAATTACTTGATCTCGAATTTTGTGTCATCGAAATACTTTTGTGCAATAATCACTTGATGGTATGTATTTTACACAGACAAAGTATACTATGGACCTGCTTAAAAGACTTGGATATGAAAGCTTAAAACCGAGCTTAACACCTATGGCTATTGGGAAACCGGTCTTAAAGACTCAAGGCCAACCTATGAGTAATCCAACCTTGTATAGGAGTGCAATAGGTAGACTTCAATAATTGTACCACACAAGGCCATGCATCACCTACCCAGTAAATAGATTGAGTCAGTTTCTTCAAGCTACTACTGATACTTACCGGAAGGTGCTAAAGAGGGTGTTTAGATACTTAATAGGCAGATTGAATCATGGACTTGATATTCGAAAGAGTGATAATCTTAGCATAACTGGCTTTGCTGATTTGGATTGGACATCATGTCCAGATGATAGGCGCTCTACTGTAGGCTACCATGTGTATCTTGGAGACAACCGGTGTCGTGGTGTTCCAAAAAATAGCACGTTGTTGCAAGGTCGAGCACAAAGGCTGAGTATAAGGCACTAGCTCACAGTGATTCAGAGATTTCATGGATCCAATCCTTGATGAATGAATTGGGACTATCTCAGAATTCAGTTCCAGTTATTTGGTGTGACAACCTAAGTGCTAGTGCATTGGCTTCAAATCCCGTCTATCATGCACGCACTAAACACATTGAACTAGACATTCACTTTGTAAGAGACAAAGTCCTAAAGAGAGAATTAGAAATTCACTATGTGCCGTCATCTGAACAAACAACAGATCTGCTGACCAAACCTCTCACTCATTCAAGGTTTCCACTGCTAAGAGACAAGCTTGGAGTTGTTGAACACATTCCACCTTGAAGGGGGTGTTAGAATCTGTCAGTCCATCCAATAGCCAATAACAGAATTCAACCGATAGACATTAGTGCCGAAAATTTAGGGATGATTCATCATTTTTTTGTTAGCCATGTGGCAATTCATTCTAGAATTTTCTTGTATGTATTGTATGTAAAGATTGTGATGTAGATATGCTGCAGTAATGGAATGATCAATATAGATATTCAACTCAATATCATCTCAGAATTCAACTTCCAACAACACAACACTAATTACCGATTTTTATAAGTCAAACCTTGTTTGAGCCTCATTTTTTTATCAAAATAAATTCTTGAACAGTGATTTTCCACATTTCAACCATACATTCTTCAATAAAATAATATTACATGCAAACTCAAAACTTTTGCAAAATGCATTTTAAAAAAATGGGGCTCAAACAAGTCCTCAATACGTAAATCAATCTGGTTTCTGGTTGGATAATTGAAATTGTTTCCAGAAGCTATTCATCACAAACTAAACAAAGAATATAAAAAATTTCTGCTTGTACAAAAATTATTTTACCAAAATTTGTACAAACACTCACAAGGGGGTGGGCCCAATGTGAATTAAATATTGTTCAAAAAAAATGGGGTCCATTCCCACGTGTGTGTTCTGTGATTGTTTTTTTTTTTTCTCCTTGTTCCTGTAAGTGTAGACTTGCTCAAGAATGTAAGTGAACTAACAGACTTCAAATTAGTACAGAGCTTGTTACTTAAAATGAAAACTTCCAAATTTCATCTGAAAGATTTTCAGCTAGAAACAAGAGGCTTAATTTGAGTTGATACAGTGAAAGTCCTAGGTACAAGTCATGAACTTATAGCCCCTGTTTGGTACGCATTAATATTTTCATTTTCATTCTTCTACTCATTTTCAACTACGCATGTTTCAATAAAATAATATTTTTCATCACATCAATAACTTTTTCCTTCTTTTTCAAACACACATTCTCCATCAACTACTATTCCAGAATATATTCTTCCAAAATAATATGGCTCAAACACACCCATAGTAATAATTTCATTTGCTAGTTAGTCCAACTAATTGAATTAAAATAATTATCATCTTGATCCAACAAAAAACAGTAAAAATTAGAAAAATGCACCATGCTTAATCTCCATCCGGAGTTCGATCAATGTGGCACCACAACCCAAGAACATCAAAATCCACGAAGCAAAACAAACGCAAACATAAAATATAAGCAACACAAACATAAAAGGGACCTATTCAGTTAGAAACTGTAAAACGATGTCTGCTACAAAACAGAATTTTCCCCTATTCCCTATTACTTTCTGCAACTCACCTTCTAATTAGCTTTCAACCATTTTTGTCTCATCAGAAGATGTGATTTTTAATTACATTCATATGCATTGTACTAGTTATTGGTGTTAGAGGCTATTCTCCGGCGGTGGTGACAATTGCATCTACGGTGGCTGAACCACAGTATTTAGTTCTGCTCCAATCTTCCCGTCTGTGAGCCATCCACCAATTGTTTCCACTATGGCTTCAGTCTTCACGCCAGTGAGCCATCCACCTTCTGTTTCTACCCCTGCTCCAGTCTTTGCACCAGTGAGCCATCTAGCACAATGACACAAACCTTATTCAAAATTATCGGATGCCGATGAAGAATTTTCCAAGAAGAAGTGAATTCTAGTGTTCATATGAATTTGGGGGTGATTTTCAATTGACATTCTGTGATTTTAATTGGGTTTGGTCATTGTATATTTGACTTTGCAGTGATTTCGTATAACCATACTTCATTTTAAATTTTTGAGCACCATCTTAAATTGGAGATTTTTGTATATTTAACAATTTCAGTTATTGTATATTGACTTTGCATTCAATTTGTTTCTTCTTACATGCAGCTGTCGAAATTAACTTAGTATTTAAATAGTATATTGAGATCGCGATCTTCATATAAACATACTTTTATTTTAATTTTTTGGGTACCATCTTTAATTGAAAAATTTATAAAGTTGAGTAAGTGAGTGCATACGATGATTTAATGGTTTCGGTTATTGTATATTTGGCTTCGCAACGGATTTGTTTCCTTTTAAAGGCAATAGTTGAAAGTAACTTAGTGTTTACAAAATATACTTTGATCCCGAGCTTCATAAAAATATACTTCGGGCTTGTTTGCTGCATATTAATAGAAAATATGGTACCGTTGGAGCAGTACAAAGCCACCCATATTTGACCAAGATGTGAGTAGTGGGACTTATGAACTTTGAAAAAAAGGTTCCAAATTTTTCTAAAAATGAGAATAATTTGCAGCAAACAGGCACTTCATTTTAAATTTTTGGGCACCATCTTAAATTGGAAAGTTTTATAAAGTTTAATAAGTGAATGTACACGATGATTTAACGATTTGAGTTATTATATATTGACAATGTACACAACTTGTTTCATTTTAAAGGTGAGAGTTGAAATTAACATAGTATTTAAACAATGCATTGTATGAATATTTCATTTTTTCAAAATATAATTTAATACAATTTTTATAAATACCCACATAAAGAGTAAATTTAATGAATGCTTATCAAACTTTACTTCACATTACTACTTGCTCACTGAACAATAAAACACAACTTATTGTCCACTCATCTTTTCAATTGATTATCATTTCATCACTTGTTTAATTTCTGTCATCCTCAACTATCAGAATATGTCACGTGACACATAACACACTTTAAATAATGCCAAATAGGCCAAAGGTGTAAAAAGCCATGTGCATCATAAACACGCTTCTCAATCAATGGAAGAACCGTACCAAATTGAAATTCGCCCCAAATCCCATGAACCCTAAAAATCGTTCCCAAAATCCCAACTGAAATCTTGTTTAACGTCATATATATTTCTTCTGTTGAGCAACCGTCTTTAATGGTGAAAGTTTACAAACACATTAGATGGCCCTAATTTTAAATTGCAGGTTGCATCATATCTGCATTTTCCTTGAAGGCTTCTTACTGATCCTAAATCGAGCATCTTGAATTAGTGGATTAGATACTCTGGTTAACAACCATCAACTGGAGGCTTTTTACACTTTTGGCCCATTTGACATTATTGCAAGTGTTTATGTGCTATGTTGGATTCCCTCCGCCACGTGACACGTTTCTTTAGTTGAGGATAATGAAAATTAAACCAGTGACGAACGGATAATCAATTAAAAAGATGGATCAACAATGAGTTATGTTTTATTTTTCGATAAACAAATAATAATATGAAGTAAGGTTGGATGAACATTCATTAAATTTACACTCCCACATGAATGGGTAGAATCCATGTCGGCATGTCCTAGGCACATGCATTGATTGTGCACCATGTGCCTCCCGTTCGCTGCATGACTCGCCTATGGTGTACTATATATAAGCCGACTCGTATTAACCCTACGTTTATAAATGTTGCCAATCTAGGACTCTCTCTCCATCCTCAAAAAACACAGAGCAATTTTCACTCCAAAATTTTCGCAAAATTTACTGTCCAATTTCCCACCTTTGATTAATTAACTCGCAGTAAAAATAAATCCCAATAGCAGGAATTTATATATAGGAATCAATTTTTTTATGTAATTATTACGTGTTATATGTAAACATACACAATACATTGTAAGAAACCAAGAATTTTTGTGGGTTGTAGAGACCTCCAGGTGCGAAATCAAGGGCTTGTCTTCTCTCTCTGTCTCTCTACCTTCTCTCTCTTAATTTTCTATTTTCTCTATAGAATATACATGCAGAAAGTTTTTTTTTTTTTTATGCGTGTATTCGGTTTGATTTGCGAATTATCAATTTGATCTGTTGGTTGAGTGGTTTCTTTATGAATTTTGTGTCGTTCGTGAGATGGGCTGCTTTTGAATTAAATCAGAATTTGGGAGTTTTGTGTGTTTCTTGTTCATTTGATGGTTGTGGAATTTGGGTGATCTGAAAACCCTTGATCTTGATTGATTTGGATTTTTTTGGAATTCGGTGGCTTTTGTTTTTGGATCTCAGTTTGTTAGCTCGAATATTGGGTCTTGATTTCCTTTTTTGGGTGAAATTTTTGTGATTTTGCGGATTAGGGTTTGAGTAGATGGCTTCAAATCCTCCTCCATTCATGGTGGAGGATAACACTGATGAGGATTTCTTTGACAAATTGGTAAATGATGAAGATGATGTGGACTTTAAGGTTGTTAACACTTTGTCGGCAGTGGTAGGCCCCTATTCTGCCAACGGGAACGAATCTGACGAGGCCAAGGCTTTTGCGAATTTGAGTATTGCTCAGGTTAATAATAATTGTGAATTTAATGATGCTAATGACGAAGATGATAATATCACTAGTACTAGGATTGATGGTTTAAGCAGGAAAACTGAGAAAGTTGGGACAATGATGGTGGGGACTGTGGAAGAGAGTATAAGTACATTGGAGTCTGTAAAGTCATTTGAGTTTGATAGTTTGATACACAAATCAGAGAATGGGAATGGAGAGGCTAAGGTCTTGTCCAATACCACGGTGATGAGTAAGAGTGATGGTGGATTGGGGGGTTCGGGAGTTAAAGAGGTGGACTGGAGTGCATTTCATGCTGATTTATCTCAGAATAATAGTCAAGGGTTTGGATCCTATTCGGATTTTTTCACTGATTTAGGAGGGGATATTGCTGGTGATGCATTTGGAAATGTGGGGAATAGTTCACAATTTGAGTCCAAGGTTGCTTCTGGGAATGAAGTAAATGGATCTGCACATGTGGAAAATTCAACTACCTACCTGCTGAATCAACAGGGATATAATTATGGTACAGTTGCAGATCAGAGTACAGCCGGGCAGGATATGAATAGCAGTCAGTATTGGGAGAATCTTTATCCCGGATGGAAGTATGATCAAAATACTGGCCAGTGGTATCAGGTGGATGGTTATGATGCAGGTGCGAGCGTGCAAGCAAATGTTGTCTCTAATTTGACTTCTGATTGGGGGCAATCTCACGGTAATGCAGATGTCTCTTACTTGCAGAAATCTGCTCAGTCTATCGCTGAGACTGTAGCTGAGAATGCTACGACTGAGAGTGTTACTAACTGGAATCAGGTATCACAGGCGAGTGATATTACGACTGGCAAAGAAAATTGGAATCAAGGTTCACAAGTGAGTGATGATACTACTGAGGCTGTATCTGATTGGAATCAGGCTTCACAAGCAAACAACGGATACCCACAGCATATGGTGTTTTATCCTGAATACCCTGGTTGGTATTATGATACTATTGCCCAGGATTGGCGCAGTTTGGACTCGTACACTTCAACTGCTCAGTCCGCTCAAGCTCAAGACCAGGTGAATCAGAATGGATATGCCTCTACCAAAACAGTTTCACATAACAATGATCAGAAGACATACAGTGGATATGACCAAGTTAATAACTATGAATCTCAAGGTTTTAGCAGCCAAGGCCAGCATCACAACGGGGCGGGGTCCTTCAGTAATTACAATAAACAGAAATCAGCTATTTGGCAGCCTGAAACTGTTGCAAATAGTGACTCTACTTCACAATATAACAGAACCCAACAATTGGAGACACAGCATGGGCAGGACTTTATTGCTAGCAGTCAAGGTAGCCGACAAAGAACTGTTGATTGTGAGAGAGCAAGTTTGTATTTTGGGAATGCAAGTCAAGGTCAGAATGAGTTCTCTACAAGTGCTGTGCCACAAGGTTTTGTTCCTGCTGGGAACTTTAGCCATCAGTTTAATCAGCCGAGAATCAACCAAAATGAGCACAAACATGTCCCAAATGACTACTATAGCAATCAGAGTAACCTTAACTTTTCACAGAAACAATTGCAGAGTGCCCACCAATTCTTGTCTGCTCCTGCTACTGGAAGATCATCTGCAGGTCAGCCTTCACATGCTTTGGTCACTTTTGGTTTTGGTGGAAAGCTCATTGTGATGAAAGATAATAGCGCTATAGAAAGTTCAACATTTGGAAGCCAGGTTAGTCTGAGATTTATATTTTTCTAGTTTTCTTAATGGTATTACTTGTACTCGCTGAAAATGTTCTGTGTATTTTATGTGAAGAACCCTGTAGGAAGTTCAATATCTGTTCTCAACTTAGCAGAAGTTGTCAATGAAAAAGTTGATTCTTCAAGCATTGGAATGGCTGGTGGTAGTTATTTGCGGGTTCTCTGTAAACAATCGTTCCCTGGTCCTCTTACTGGTGGAAGTGTTGGTGTTAAGGAGTTGAACAGATGGATTGATGAGAGGATAATGAACTCTGAGTCTCCTGATATGGATTACAGGAAGGGAGAAGTTTTGAAGTTGCTCCTGTCTTTGCTTAAGATAGCTTGTCAGTATTATGGAAAACTTCGATCTCCTTTCGGTACTGACGCGGCTTTGAAGGTACGCTACATATTTGTCTTGTAAATGCAAGGGGTTCACTTGAGGTTACTGACTTTATAATCACATTGGATCCCCTTATTAATTATTTTTCGATTGATCTGTATATATATCATTCACACATCCTTGAGTTTTGATGCACTAAAGAAGCTGGGTCTTACTCAAATTATGGAAAACTTTTATTGGCATGCTTTAGCATGTCTGAAAGACTTGGAACAACCCTGAGCCACAAGACTTTGTAAATAAGATAAATGTTACATAAACGTTTCTACTCTATCAAAAGGCCCACTTACAATCTGGAGTCTATCTATGGCATGTTTAAGTACTTGACAATTAGATTGAGGACAGACTGGAAGCTGGTCTTTTTTTTCCATACTGTTCACCAGCTGTATTTGTTTGGTTTGTGCACAAAACTTGGCATTTGGAATAAATATGAAGAAAGTTAAAAGTTATCTTAGTAAATGTCCGAGTTTCTGGATATTTAATTCACTAAACAATTTGGCTTGTTTCTAATACGATGTCAAGTTGCCTGAGTAAATATCACTCTTCCTACAGTCCTACTATACTCTCTGAACAGTAAAGTGTGTAGGGTTAGGAGAATCCCGTGTACCGTAGGTACCCTCTCAGTAGTGTATAAGGCCTGTTTTTCTGGAAGATGTCTTCTTTGTTTGTTGGTCGAGATATTGTATTCACTAATCTGGTATTTTTTTTTGTTCTCAATGTTTTGCTATTTTGGTAGGAAACTGATGTTCCAGAATCTGCAGTTGCCAAACTCTTTGCGTCTGCCAAAAAGAATGGTACACAATTTAGTCAACATGGTGCTGTTTCCAACTGCTTGCAGCAATTGCCTTCTGAAGGACAACTGCGGGTATTTGATTGCTACCCTGCGAGTTTGTTGCTTTTTGTACAATCCATCATCCCTTAATAACTGCCAATTCACATTTTAGGCCACAGCAGCTGAGGTTCAAAGTCTTCTGGTTTCTGGAAGGAAGAAAGAGGCTTTACAATATGCACAGGAGGGTCAGTTGTGGGGTCCTGCCTTAGTTCTTGCTGCACAACTGGGTGATCAGGTTTGTGAGCATGAGAGTTGTTTTCTTTGGCTGGCCAATAGAATGGCTTGAATCATACCTTGATAAATACAATATTTATACACGTTCCAGTCAATTTTTGCTTTTATAACCAATTTACCATTGCAGTTCTATGTTGAAACTGTGAAGCAAATGGCACTTCGCCAATTGGTAGCAGGGTCACCTTTGCGAACATTATGCCTGCTAATTGCTGGTCAACCAGCTGATGTCTTCTCAGTGGATTCCACAGCTGATGGTGGCGTGGCTGGTGCTATAAATATGCCTCAGCAACCTGCACAAGTATGCAATGAACGTTCTGTTGAATATGTGTTTCTGTAGATTGCAATAAAATTTACTTGAAGATCCTTTTAATATACATGTTTTATTTCTTTCTCCTTATTTAATGAAATGAAAAGAAAATTATCTTAAGCTTCAAATTATTAATTCTTTATGCTTCTTTTGGTCATTTACCCAGTTTGGTGCCAAAGGCATGCTGGATGACTGGGAAGAAAATTTATCTGTGATAGCTGCTAACAGAACAAAAGATGACGAACTTGTGCTTATTCATCTGGGAGATTGTTTATGGAAAGAGAGAAGTGATGTATGTTCTGGTCTATTTTTCTGGATGCTTCTTATTTTTCATAATTACATCCTGACTTGAACTCGTATATTGCTTTCTTTGAAATTATTATTCAGATCATAGCGGCTCACATATGCTATTTGGTTGCGGAAGCGAATTTTGAGGCATATTCAGACAGCGCCAGGCTTTGTCTTGTTGGTGCAGATCACCTGAAGTTTCCACGAACTTATGCTAGTCCAGAGGCTATTCAGGTTGGCTGAGTAGTTGGAGACCAATAATGCATTGTTCCACTCAAAGTTGTCATAATGCCTTATTAGCATAGGAAATTGGCCTAGGTGATTGGGTAATTTTCCGGCAGCATTTTAAAATAAAAGGAAGAAAAGGCAAAAACTGAATAAAAGCATGACAAGCAGGAAGAACCTATTTTACCACTATACTCTTTCCACAAACTGTTCAATAATTCTCTCTCCTTTGGTCTTGTATGGTATATGTTTTATATAGCTATCGGACTGTAATCTAAAGGTTTATATTGCATATAACGATGCATAGAAGTTTTATTTAAATGAACTTAGCCAGGCAATTGTTGCCCAGGAAGTGGGACCAAGCCTGGGCACCTAGGTGGTTCTAGCGACAATTATGGTGCCAGTGGCCTGGTCATAATGCATTAAGTCTGTATGCTTGTGTTTATTTGGTTTATTGGTGATGAGACTAGCTTACTTGACCTTTGCATGCTTTGGACAGAGGACAGAGATTTATGAATATTCAAAGATGCTAGGAAACTCTCAGTTCACCCTTCTGCCATTTCAGCCGTACAAGCTCGTATATGCGCACATGTTGGCAGAAGTTGGGAGAATGTCAGATGCATTAAAGTATCTACCATTATACTAGTTTTCAGTTGATTTTTCATGTTTTGCCTCTTTTGTCTTAACAAACATAACTCTTTAATAATTCAGATATTGTCAAGCAGCATTAAAATCACTTAAAACTGGACGATCTCTCGAGGTGGAAACGCTCAGACAGTTAATATCATCTCTTGAGGAAAGGATAAAAGCTCACCAACAGGTATTTCTATATCCTCTAATTTGCATTTTGACCAAATTTCTAGATATAAATATGACTTCCTGAATGCAGGGTGGATTCTCCACAAATTTAGCCCCTGCCAAATTGGTGGGTAAATTGCTCACGCTTTTCGATAGTACTGCTCATCGAGTTGTTGGCGGCCTACCCCCACCTGTGCCGACAGCAGGTGGCACTGGACATGGTACAGTGCATCATCATCAATCAATGGGACCTCGGGTATCAACTAGTCAATCAACAGTGGCTATGTCATCATTAATTCCTTCTCAATCCATGGAGTCTATAAGTGAAGGGGCAGCCGATGGCAGTAAATTGACAATGCACACAAGAAGTATTTCTGAACCTAACTTTGGCTTTAGTCCAATACAGGTTTGTTTTAACTTCTAATCGCATTGCCTCACATTCCACTCAATAAATTCCAAGTTTTACTGATTGCTTGACGTGTTGAAACGTTCTTGTAATCTGGGTAGAACGCGTATGAGATCTTGCCAATTTGTGTAGGGTCAGGGTGATTCAGTAAAGGGAGCTAAAGCATCAGCCGTAGGAAGTACATCTCGTTTTGGCCGTTTTGGTTTTGGATCCCAGCTATTGCAGAAGACTGTAGGTTTAGTGTTGAAACCCCGTCAAGGTCGCCAGGCAAGTCGATTGAGTCGTTTGTTTATAGCAAAATTGTCTCAGACTTGCACTTCAAATTTTAAATTTGGTTCCTATGAAAGTTTTCTTATGATTGCACTGTTTCTGTAGGCAAAATTGGGTGAACAAAACAAGTTTTATTATGACGAGAAACTTAAGAGATGGGTGGAGGAAGGTGCTGAACCTCCAGCTCAGGAAGCAGCCCCTCCACCCCCACCACCAACTTCAGTTTTCCAGAACGGAACATCAGATTATAACTTAAAGAGTGCATTACAAGGTGAAACTTCTCATAGCAATGGAAGTGCAGAGATTAAAAGTCCAAGTGGTTCAGATCATAGTTCAGGAATGCCACCACTTCCTCCAACCTCCAATCAATTCTCAGCCCGTGGAAGAATGGGTATTCGATCACGGTAATAGTAAAATTCACTCTTTTCGTGGACTGAATCATTCTCGATTCTATTTGGATCAAGTGAAGCGGAATATTACGTGTCCAGAAATTGTCCTACAACAGCTTACAGTGGCATTCAATTTCTGAATCAAATTATATTCTAATGTTTTATTTTTGTTACTTACGATGCCATGGGACTTGGCAAACCAAAAACCATTATAGCATCTCTTGCAAACTTGCAATAGAGAGTCGTGCTTTCCTACTGTCGCCTGTTTGAAGTTTCTTGATCATATTTGGGTGAACTGTGGAAACGGCTATAGTGTTATTGTTTAAAAGAGGAATAAATGAAAATAAAAAATAACATTAACTGCCTGGGATGTGGTGCACATATCATTGCTTCAGCATAGATTCTGATTCAACGTGTTCTCATTCTGTCTTTATAATGTGAGTTAAAAGAGAAATAAATGATATGCTCTGCCTGTGATGTGTTTTGCATGTTGTAGGTGTAACTAGTTCATACATTGATGAGCTCTCATTTATTGCGTTTTGGCAGGTATGTTGACACCTTTAACAAGGGTGGTGGCAACCCAACAAATTTGTTCCAGTCTCCATCTGTTCCTTCTGCTAAACCAGCAAGTGCAGCTAACCCAAAATTCTTTGTGCCAACGTCCGTACCGTTTGTTGAACAGTCTGTAGAAACTCCTGCAAATACCATGCAAGATACTTCATATACTGCTGAAAATCCTTCTACTTCCTCTACAAGTGATTTATTCCAGTCTCCTGCACTTCCATCTTCCATGGCCAATCAAAAATTTGCAAGCATGAGCAACATCTCTAACATGGAGACGACGAGTGGCAATGGCTCAGCTCATTCACGGCGTACAGCATCATGGAGTGGAAGTTTTGACGGTTCTTTCAGTCCTCCTGTCAAGGCCGACGTAAAACCTTTGGGAGAGGTATTGAACCACCCTTCATCGTTCACGCCAAAAGACTCTTCTTTAGTGCAACCAGGAATCAATGTGCCCGGCTTTGGGGATGACCTTCATGAAGTGGAACTCTGATGCACTGTGGATGTAAATAGTAAATTTTGCTTCTCTAATTTCGCCATGCTGCTAAAGATTGCCAGGTACATTTTGTTCGAAGGAGACCCGGTGTTTTTTTTTTCTTTCTTCTTTTCCTTTCTTTTTTATTTTCTCAATTGTTGCCCCTTCTCGTTCTCGATTCACACTGTATGTTGAGAATCAGTTGTCACCTAGCTGTTTGATGTACTTATAGAGATAGGTTTCACTCGTCTCCGCAAAGTTAATGCCGTGCTGTTCTCATAATATTGGCATACCGCAAAGAAATAGTTCAAACTGTACAGTTCATTTGTTCGAGGAATGTAACTTCTGAATGAATTCAAGAGAATGGACAATGTATCAAGTTCAACAACCAATTTATAAACAAAATCAAATTCAATAATTTGTTTCACCAAAATTTTTGCCCTGTTGAATTTGTTTGTCACAAGGATGATTTCTCGTCTCCAGGCTGTAATGATTAAAGCCATCTTGGTAGCACATGCCATTTAACATTGTGGTTGAGCAGGATAATGTAGAGAGCGAGAATGGAGAAAAGCTTCACTAGGACGATACTATGTGCACATGGTAGTACTGTCTATTTAAATATGTCATGTTCTGGGAGGTTCGATGTTTGAAATTTTGTTATTTGAATATATGATTCTATCATGTGTATATAGGACTATCTTACCGAAGCTCATTTCATAGAACGACATCTTTTAATCAGAGAGAATATAGGCAGCAAATTTTTGAAAATGCAACTTAAGGTTGTTCCTACATTTCAATAATGTCCGAGTAATTACCTCCTTGAAATGGAACGAATTGCAAACCAAATTCAAATAAAAAAATATTTGCAGTAATGAAGAAATTGATGTCCAAGAGGAGTGAAAAGTTTTTATATTTCTATTATATCTCCTCATGTGATGTGTATCTCTATATATTTAAAATTCAAATCCAAACAAAGCAAATGCTCGTATTAACAAAATGTGTAGTATTTATAAAGAATTATTTGGAGCTCATTCCATACAGTAAAGTAGTACTTGGTATTAAACAAATTATTCAGTGGTTATCATCTTCATGATACAATGCATAAATAATTTACTTATTCTAAACCATCAACCACCTCCGTTATCTTAAATTCTCGTCTGCAGAAGTTAAAGATTTAAAAGCACAAAAAATTCTCGTTGCAAACAGAGTCGAGATTTGAGCAACTCTACTTACACTATCAACAGTGTCGACCAAACTTCAAAATTCAGCTGAGCCAGGTGTTCTAGGGAAAGGTATTGCATCTCTGATGTTCTCTATTCCAGTTGCAAATTGCACAAGCCTTTCAAAGCCTAATCCAAATCCAGCGTGCGGAACTGGAGACAAGAAGATAAAAAATTTCGATCAAACTCATTGGACTGTTTTTTTTTTTAATTTGATAGCATTCAAGGAAACAAAATGGATGGTGAGAACAAAAGGAAAAAGTTCCCAAGTTTATTAAAGCTACAGAAACCTAGCAACATGTCATCAGACAAAGTGTAAGTGATGCGGACATCGCCGATGC
>CAIGRH010049180.1:0-14017 GCA_903798295.1 Fraxinus nigra | reverse complement strand
TTCAATTTCATGGGACGATGAACTCCAATGCATACATTAAACTTTCAAATTTTACAAATTTGCAAATTCTAAGGCACGCGAGTGTAGATTCTATACACAAATTTACATATAGTAAATTCATGCTCACAAATTTGCACTTGAAGGTTGTTAGAATCAGGATCCTATCTAAGGCCGTGTTGAGCAGCTTATCCTACAAACACGAGAAACAGAGAAGATGAAAGCCCGTTACTTTTTATTACCGTTTAACACTCCAGTTTACTTTTAGCATTCTGTATAATACACCATGTACTGGGCAGTTTCCTGATACAGTACACTTGTGACAAATGCTATAATTGTAGAAGAATCATATGAGAAGGGAAGAGAAGAAAGACTATTTTCGAGGTCNGTAGATTCTATACACAAATTTACATATAGTAAATTCATGCTCACAAATTTGCACTTGAAGGTTGTTAGAATCAGGATCCTATCTAAGGCCGTGTTGAGCAGCTTATCCTACAAACACGAGAAACAGAGAAGATGAAAGCCCGTTACTTTTTATTACCGTTTAACACTCCAGTTTACTTTTAGCATTCTGTATAATACACCATGTACTGGGCAGTTTCCTGATACAGTACACTTGTGACAAATGCTATAATTGTAGAAGAATCATATGAGAAGGGAAGAGAAGAAAGACTATTTTCGAGGTCCTTTTTCCCTCAATCTAATAGGATTACACCCGCTTCTCATTTCTCGCATCTTTTTACTCAATAGGTCCTATAGTCCATGATTTTGTAGTGTAAAGAATACTCTAAGCATGAATAAGTGAGAACTCAGATCTGTGACATTTACTTCATACAATAATTTAGCAGAAAGGAAGCAATTGATGATTTTCTAGTAAGATAAACCTATCAAAAGCTCAATTTTGCACTGAAATTTTAAGCTTAATTTTGTCTTTAAGAAATAACATCTCTAATTCAAAAGAATAAACAAGTTGATAAACCTTGAGAGCACGAATCAAGTTCAAAGTTTAATAATTTGCAAAATTGTGCACTCAAGATACCATCAAAATTCAATATTGCAGTGTGAGCTAGAGTTTAATTGTTCCAAATCCCTCTCAGACTAGTATATTATTATTAATTAGACTTAAAAAGTTTTATTGGACCTCTAGCTAGTATTTCTTTAGATTTCTAGAATTAGGATAATGATTTCCTAGAAATCTCAGACTTCCCAGTCAGAAAGCGTTTTAGAGTCTAAGGTTTGAAGAGATTATAAATAGGCCGAATGTTCAAACAAAAATAAAACTTGAAGAAATTTATTCTTACTCCAGGAAATTCAGGTTTGCTGAGATTTAAGCCCATAGTAGTACCTCTCTGGTGTTTACTTTGACCTCTGTCAATATGTGCAGTTCTTTCAATCTCTTTTATTATTTTGTTGGTTAAAGCTTCCTCATCAATTCTGGTATCAGTATCAGAGGACCCATCAATCGTATATAATCATGGTTGCAATATGACCAAGAATTCCTAAATTGACTCAAGCTCATTCGGAGCGACAGAAGAAAGGAAGAACAGAGAAACTTACATGAGATGGAAAACTTGAATAGAGCAATACTGTAGCTTGTGCTAATCCCGAGTACAGTAAATTAGATAAACGGTTAGTAAGAGCTATAGATCTCGATCTGGAGTTTGTATTGAAGTTTCAAATTCCCAAGGAAGAATACGCATGCAGAGGTTTCCTTGATTGGGAAGCAAGCTTGGAGAATTGTTTCAAATGAACTTCGATATTGGAAGGACTAAAAGTATTCTTTGTGAGGCTGAAACTAAAAGGACCTCTGCTACAATAGTAGAAGAAGATGGAAAGAGGAGATAACTATATATGGGAAAGCGATTATAAACACTTGGGACTTGATTAAGTTAAAATTGTGAAAGCAATGTTTGCCGACTGATCGTCTGATAGCTTTATATGAATGGATATTAATTTGCATCAACAGGACCATAGTGTTCAAGAGTACACTCCACACATTCTATAACTTTATCAGTTTGACTGGCACCTACGAAACAGATGAGCAACTCACAACTTGTTACTTTACTGACGATTGAGAATTGCCAAAGTCGGATGATTATTGTCCAGTCATTTTAATCTTGAAGATGCATATGAAATACTTTAGAAGCTAAGGAAATAGGTCAGTGCTGAGGTGTCCTACGATTGCCTGTGGGATTACCTCTTCAAATATCAAGAATTCAACAGTTATTTTGGGTTAGAAAACCCACTCAATCCATGCCTAGAAGGGACCAAGCAAGAAACAATATAGGGAGTAAAATTACCAATGTGCAGAGTCAAATACGAGTGGAATGGGAAAGGAATTGATATGTTTTTTTAGTTGCAAGAGCTACTAGAAATAACTCTACACAATCAATCCTCTAGGTTCTTCATTGTTATGAATCACATCAAGCTACTTGAGCATGACGCAGCATCAATAGGGCTGAACCTTAAGGTTCAAAGTTCGTAGAACCAATATATGACAAATACGCCAAGGGGGAAGAAGAGAAATAGATCTACTACAAATAGAAGACTACACTCTTTAGCTACCATACGGGTGTGGACAAAAAGGGGAATTTGCCTTATTGCCTGTTCCAAGGAGAAAATTTGGTGGTTCAGCGAATTTGGGAAGCTCCTAAACTAAAAGTGATAAGAGCCACATATCCAGATTCTCATTTCGTTAACTACATGAACTTGTCCACTGTCAAAAATGGGGGACCTAGGCGAAAACCAACCTGTTAAGGCAAATGTACCACCCAATACGGCACATAGCCGGGTGATGAAGTGGAGAAAACTGCGACATTCTTCTCTGATGGTCACAGTAATTGGTGAAAAATCATACAACTTATACAGCTGCATTGAAATAAAACAATCATTCCTCGCAAAAATTTAGAATAGAAATAGGAAGAAATATAAACTAATGAAGGGTAAATGGAAAATAGAGCCCCAAAGTGAACAAGCTTTATACTAACCAGGCTACTTTCTATCGAACTCGTTGATAGGAGAAAAATATTCAGTGACAGAAAACTGATTTGTAGGTAAAACTTCTTTGGAGATATATTTGTATTCAGTTGGAACGATCTATGTCAGGGGTAAAACAAGAACTTCAAAAAAGCAGCAAATAACCAACAGCAACCACTTTGTACATGAACAAATAGCGAGAAAAAAAGAAAATGTTTCTGATGCTCCCTGTTCTCTACTTTGTACATGAACAAATAGCGAAAAAAGATAATGTTTTTGATGCTCCCTCTTCTCTACTTTGTACAACAAATAGCAAAAAAAGATAATGTTTTTGATGCTCCCTCTTCTCTAATTCCCCCAATCCCACATGCATGCATGCAAGAGAGAGAGAGAGAGAGAGAGAGAGAGAGAGAGAGAGAGAGATTGATTTGGTCAGGCTAAAAATCCTAATAAAGTTAAACGAGTCAGCATCAGAAAATAAATAATTAATAATGCTTATTCGCACTGAGTTGATAGTATCTGGTTTTGCATTTTGGGTAACTAAACAAGAATACAGATGGTCGTCACAAACACAATCCAAATGGCAGTGAAGTTTTTTGTATTTATTATATGTACAGAGTAAGAGAAATATAAACCCCAACTAATTGCATACCTAACATAGAACAAATTTGGCACCATTGTGGAGGAGCAAAACACTTGCCGACAATAAAATTCCAAGAACATTGTGGGTTGGTTTTTGACAAGAGGGTGTGGAGACATCCTCCCAAGAACATCAGTGCAAATAACTCACCGGTCTCACTAGGGCTAAAGATAAATTCTCCACCATATTATAAGAATAGGCATCCTCCCAAGAACAGGATACCATGCTATCATTACGTACTTGTTCAACCCTAGTTCCTCTGACTCAGTTAAAAATAATCACTCAGCAAAATGAAGTAGAAACCCTCTCTAGCAGGGCTATCATGCTAGCAAATCCTAAAGCAGTGAAGATAATTTAATACAAGTCTTTCCTTCATCAACAAGCATGACTTTCTCCTGTTGCATCAAACTAGGGCAACTGATGAATTTTCTGAGACATTATAGTGAGAATAATATAGAAAATACATCCAATTATCCAAGGGTCAAATGAATGCAAGAAATGAGTAAAAGTACATGAACTGAAATCCTAACTCAAAGCCACCTTTCCTTCTCAACAGAGAATCATGGTTGCTTATGTCAAGTTACGGTATGAGTAACCTACTACTCTTTTTAATATAGAACCTGACGCAATTCTCACAGTTTTTTGTTTCCTACTTATTTAACTTTATTTGCTATTTAGTTATTACGTTGCTTTGTCATTTTGAGTACAAGGAAAGAATATTTAGTAATATCTATATCCAGCCAAAGAAAAGTTCGTATTTGTGCATCCGACATGATTAGCATCATACATGTTACTGATAGTTTTAGCATGGGCAGGTCAAAGCTCAAACCTTTATGTAATACTTGAACGTGCCACTTGCTCCACGCAATATCCACATCGTCCCATCCAGTGGGTTGTGAATTCCAGGATATTTCGGCCCAAAAGATAAATCGTGAATTATATGACTCGCGTTAACATGAGAAGACCCTTCAAAAATCTGCAGAGTTGGAAACAATATAAGTACACGTGTATCTGGAAAGTTAAAAGAAGATTGAGAACCAATTCCAATGCTAACAAAATGCAATGTTAAAATAACCAAGAAGGATTGACTTAACATCTGAAGACAAGTAAAAACTAGTTTTTTCCTTCAAAGAACACAAAAACTTTGATCTACTTTTTCTTATCGGAAATTGAAGTGCTTTAAACGCCCAAAATTTCGTCTAAAGAGGATAAAGATCTCCCGGCTGCAGTATTTCATAGGCATTATAAGGTTGAAGAGAAAATGAAGCAGCAAATCCTCCTCGTGCCCCCGGGGAATCTCCAACGCCCTCCAAAAAGGAAAAGGTCAACAAAGTTGGAGGTGAAAACAGCAGGGAATGCCCAAAGAAGAAAATGATTTGTAAAATTATAACTACAGAACCAAGAAGAATATAGTGCTTTCTTTACTTTAAAACACGAAAAAACAAAAGTTTCCATGTTTCTGAAATGCAAGAGCTGGACGTAGTTGCAAGGAAAATTCAAACCAGAACTTAACACAACACCTTAAAATGAATCCTTAATACGCATACATGATGACAGAGAAAATACTAGTAAGGAAAGTAACCTACCAATTAATCTTTACTTAATTAAACACCATCATTTTTCCTTTTCTTTGGAATATTATAGACCCAATTTAATCCAGCAACAGCTTTTAAAAAGACTAAAAACTTTCTAACTCAAATTCATTGACACTAGCAATAAAAAGATCTAGGAAAGACACATGGAGAGAAGGAAGCAATCAAGCTTCTAGTTTGCTGCATCCAGGAGATTTCAAAAGCTTACTGACCCTTCTTAGTCAAAGAATGGTCTTCTAAAGTCATGGCCGCCATGCATGAGAAGTTCCATTTCTAGTCTTACCTTGGTATTCTCTCTTTTGACGGATATCATAGACCTGGTTTGTTTTTCCTTTATAAAACTTGAAAGATCACAATCAGCCCCTGCTTGGCACCCATTCAGCCATTCTCATTATTTTTTTTTTTCTCTTTCTTCATTTCAACCACACATTCTCCAAATAAAATAATATTACACACAAATCTAAACTTTTCATCACTTTTCCATCACACCTTCTCCCATCAATCACTATTCCAAAATTTCTATTCCTATTAAAATGGGTGTCAAACACAAGTTCAGTATCTTAATGATGGCGTCCATATTTAACCAGTATACCTTTCCACTATAACCTTCAGCACATATGGGGAACATTTACACTGAAATTCCATCCAACAATTTGATGGAGCAAAAATGCCTGGGGAATTATATACAGCAACATAATTATTTAATTTGGAGTTATTATTTAGAGTTAATTTAAATTTTTAATGGTTTTTTGATGTATTTGTTTATAATAATGTTTACAGTAGACATCAGAATATTATAAATGTTACAAGATCTCCGAAATATGTGGTCATCATTTTTTATTTTTTTTACTACAAAGGCATTCTCGGAAGTTCGAACCAAAGAAGTCTCTAAATTTTGTATCTCAACTAATAAAGATGTTTCATTAGTCTGCTGCACTTATTTCCAATGTTCTCATTGTTAAACTTCTACTTTTCCCATCTTCTGAGTGTTCACGAGTTCATTCCCCCATGTGAACCCAATCATTATGTCATACTCTTGGCTGGGCCCAGGATCAAACTCTCAGCAAGTAGCTTGTCCAGATAAGATCGCCATGTCTTCCATCTTTGCATGGACCCAACGCAAAGCTCCCATAAGGTTAAGCATTTCCATGATGATGTTGATGTTTTCAGCCTCAACTTAGGACTTAAGCTGGTTTCCAGAACTACATATTTGAAAACCGCTCAAACAGAAACTTAAGCACTAATGCTTAAAATAGTCTCAACCCAACGTTGATGTCACTACATTAAACACATGCCAAAATAATACTACCAACCTAACCATGAATTTCCAGTTCCAAGTGTGACAGTAAATTACACTAATACCAGTTTCTGAAATTTCTCTGGTGCTAGCCTGGTGCATCAACTACTTTCTAACCAAAGGAGGCAAATGACGGTTAGGTAGGTTGAGTAGACACAGGTCTAACCCAAAAATGGTCCAGCCCATAAATGATCTGTGTCAAAACGGGTCAGATCAATTATGGACTGGGTGGTTTAACCATAGTTCAATTTGAAGCTCTGATTCTCGGACTCTTCGAAATAGTCGGATTGCCCATGTTGGACACGACACGACATGGGTATGAGTATGAGATTTGCGTCGGATCCTCTAAGTTTTAACCGAACACTTCGTCGATTTTGCTTCTTCTTTCTTTCTTTCTTTCTTTATTTCTTTTCCTTCTCTTTTTTCCCCTTTTTGCTTTCTAGAAACCTAGCATCGCCGCCGAGAAGGTGGAGAAAGGTTGCAGCGCTAGGTTTTCCCTTCTTTCTTTTTTCTTTCCATTTTCTTCTTTTTTTCCTTCTTTCTCTCTTTGTGGTTTAGGGTTTTGTTTGTATAAAATGAAATGGGTTGTATATAGTGCTACTTAGTGAATCGAAAAATAAAGCAAATAAATTTGACACACCTCAGGGCCACAAGGAGGAATAGCCGAAATCATCACGTGGGGGATGTAATGAAACCTTTCCGAACTAATAATTCAGGAATAATTTTCAGAGTTGAATAGATTTTTCTACAAATTCAGCAGTCTGTACTGAGAGAGCCACGAAAAGTGCAGCTGGGCAATTACTCCTGGTTAATCTTTCCACGAGGAATCTAAATCCTAACTCTTTAAGGGTTTTCAATTACCCTACATTACAGAAAACACACGCAAACGGAACAAATAGAACTATGATTATTGATGCTATTGTATGTTAGAATTAACAACACTATCATTAAAAAAAAAAAAAAAAAGAGAATTCCTTGAAAACCAAGAAAACAGGTGTGCGAGAGTAGGTGGTGGAAAACGAATTCTGGGAAAAAAATTTCCTATCAAACACTATAAAAGTTGGAAAATGTTGTGTATCAAACGGTGCCTAATAGATTTGTACAGTTACATAGCCTTTCCACTGTTTTAGTACTTTCTTCAACGTGCTAGGGTCTAGTTTGATTTTCTGAATGTGATTACAAAATTCTATTAATGTTTCCTAAACATTCCATCTCCCAATGCAGGTGCTTGTGCTCAGTGAGTAAAGTAGCAGGAAAAGGCGCAAGTATTGTTGAATATCTTATTCAGTTATTCTACAAACGTCTAGATGCTCTCGGGTTCGATAACAAGCAGGTTAGTAAATCCCTATTTGGCTAATTACAGCATGTTTGGCCCCTACTCCCCAGCCCCCACGGAAACAAAAGAAAACGAAGTAAAAAAAATAAAAAATAAAAAAATCACACCTGTCTTGAATTGGTATTCGTTGTATTACTTAATGATAGATCTCTGTAGGACTGTTGCTACTTTGATCAATCATTTACTTAATTTGTTCCTCTTTTACGTCTCATGTGCTTGCTACTAAATTCTTGATGTTCTGGAGATATATTGTCGACTGTTTTTATCTTTTCAGCAAGTAGGTCGTTCTCTTTTTTGTTTGGGATTGTTGATTCGCTACGGTAGCTCTTTGGTGGCTGCATCTTCTTCCAATAAGAGGAATATAGATGTTGCAAGCAGTCTCAGCTTGTTTAAAAAGTATCTCCAGGCTGAAGACTTCGTCATTAAGGTCCGATCGTTGCAGGTAATCATGTTGTACTGAACTTTTTGAAACCCGTCCTAATATGTTCAATTTCAAATTTCTGTAATGTAGTTCTTTCATTTCTCTAGGCATTGGGCTATGTTTTAATTGCTCGACCTGAATTTATGTTGCAAACTGATATTGGGAAAATTTTGGCGACAACATTTTCCTCCAAAACTGATGCTCGTCTAAAGGTAACAATGTTTCAGATGATTTCTTGCTCATCTGTGTATATTGTATACTGATTTGTATTTTGGCCAGATGCAATCGTTGCAGAACATGTACGAATATCTTCTGGATGCAGAAAGTCAAATGGAAACTGACAAAGCTCGTGCTAATGAAGTTACTCATCCTATCGAGGGTGGTCACAGTGTGTCTGTTGCTGCAGGTGCTGGCGATACTAATATATGTGGCTGTATAATTCAGCTGTATTGGGATAACATCTTGACGAGAAGTTTGGATGCGAATGTACAAATTCGCCAAGCTGCCCTGAAGGTTGTTATTTCACCTTCATGTAGTTGTTTCGTCAACATTTCAATGTTCTTGGACCAAAAATTAACTTTGTATGTTTACCATCAGTCACATTAACGCTCTGTTTGAGCCCCATCTTTTTGGAAATGGATTTTGTAATTATGAATTTTTTGGGAGTGTATGTGGTTAAAAAGTAGAGAGAACTTTTTGGTTTACGTTTAAAATTATTTTACTGGGAGAATGTGTTGAAAATGAGTTTTTAGATAATGTGGCTCATACATGGGCTAAATGTCTAGTCCTTCGGTTCTAAAGTTGGAGTTATCATTTTAAAATATTCCCTAGCGAATCTTGTAGGTTCAATCAGCAAATAATTAAATTATTAGTTAAATTAATTATTTGTTAATTCGTTGATTGATTAGTGTTCTCATGAATGCAGATTGTGGAAATTGTGTTGCGCCAAGGTCTTGTACATCCTATTACTTGTGTTCCCTACCTTATTGCACTTGAAACTGATCCTCTGGAGGTGAACTCGAAGCTGGCTCATCATTTGCTGATGAATATGAATGAAAAGTATGTTATTCTATTTATACTTGAAGTTTTCATTATTTTTTGTCCTTTTGCAAATTAATGGATAGCTTTCCTTCAGGTATCCGTCTTTCTTTGAAAGCCGTCTGGGAGATGGCCTTCAGTTGTCTTTTGTATTCATTCAGACCATGAATCAAGGGTCTCTTGAAAATTTTAACTTAAAAGCCCAATCCAGAGTATCTAACATGAAGGGAAAGTCAGATACTGCTTATGCAAGACTTGGGGTTTCTCGAATTTACAAACTCATCCGTGGGAATCGTATTTCAAGGAACAAATTTATGGCCTCGGTTCTTCGCAAGTTTGAAACACCAAGCTGGAATGATTCAGCCATACCTTTCCTGATGTGAGTTGTGCCTGTGTCATCTACTGTTACAGACTTCAGCAGTGCTGCTTCAGAAAATTCATAGAGTTGCTTTCCTTTTTGCAGATATTGCACAGAGATTCTTTCTTTACTTCCCTTCTCTTTGCCTGATGAGCCTCTTTATTTGATCTATTCTATAAATCGAATTATACAAGTCAGAGCAGGAACATTAGAGTCAGATATGAAGGACCTAATGCAATCATTACAAGGAAATACTCAGAATATCAATGTAAATGGGGCGATTCAATCAGACCCTTCTGCTCACCCTGTTAGCTATAGAACCTTGACAATTGATAGCAATCAGAGAGTATCTGAGGAGTTAGAAGGTCATCATTTACCGGGACATGCTGCATCAATGGATTTAAATATTCATCCTTCGACTTCAGGAAATTCTTGTACTGTTTCTAGTGATGCTTTGCTGAGAATCCAGGTATATGATGTCCCTGTATGCTAATTTTACCGAATGAGAGTAGATAGACTCATAGACATGCAGTGGCTCTCAAATATAACCATGCCTCATTCTGTTTTCGTTTCTAAGTTGTTCAAAATCAGATTCGGCTGAACCTTTAAATTACTAGTTGAGACTCAGTAATCAATTGTTCCACTTCTAGAGGAACAAGAGGAAGAATTAATGAAATTGA
This sequence comes from Fraxinus nigra, assembly GCA_903798295.1. Taxonomy (NCBI): domain Eukaryota; kingdom Viridiplantae; phylum Streptophyta; class Magnoliopsida; order Lamiales; family Oleaceae; genus Fraxinus; species Fraxinus nigra. Next base: position 3,679 of record CAIGRH010049180.1, on the reverse strand, counting down.
TATTGCGAGGTTTTACTGTCAAGCAGACATTAAAACTTTTCCTTCCTCTTTACCTCTTCTAAAGTTCTCCTGAAAAAGGGAATTCAGCCCCCTTCCCATCCCCCATTCTCCCTTGTTTCACCAATCATGGATCACTGTTTTGGATGTGTACTGTAGTTTAATCAGTTTTGAAATATATTGTTTTTTTTTTTTTTTTTTTTTTTTTTTTTTGTGTTTAGTAACAGATTATCTTGTTAAGAAGCACGGAGTTGTGTTATTTGATAATGTGGTAGTGTCTTTTGGGTATTCCTCTCATAGCTTAGGCTAATCCATTTGTGATAAATCCTCAGGCTTGCTGTCTGGCTGCTGGTGCACTACAACTGCTTTTGAAGTTGAAGAGGCACCTCAAAATTGTTTATAGCCTAGATGATGCGCGCTGCCAGGTAGTACTTCCCTAATGTTCTGCTACTATTATGGCAAAGAATATTTTTTATCGTTGGAGATGAAACTGATGTTCATAATTTTTTTTGTACTTCAATTAGGCGTTTTCTCCAAATGACCCAATTAAACCGGGTGAGGGTCTGTCAAGGCAGAACGTACCCTTCAATATCAGTGATATTAACATTAACCCACCTAACAATTATGAAGACTTTCTCAGGAGATATCAGGTAATTATAGTGCTTATGATAGACTGTGCCGGTTAGATTTACGATTATTCTTCTAACTCTGATTAATATGCATTTCTGAGGCACATAAATGTGTTTACGTACTTCTACCTTTTTTTATTTTTTTAAGGTTACTTCTACTATTTTTCATATTGATTACTTTTTCCTTTTTTAAGTTTTCACGTCACTTGGTCGGTTGAAAAGTTCGGTGCTGGAGCTTTTTGAATGATATTGCATTTGATTGATGTGCAGGATTAAAGCCTTTTCTACTTATTTATGTTCTTTTTCACCCATTTTTTTTTTTTTTCCTGAAAACAATGTATTTATGTCTCACCATTCTACACATGATTATGAGTTTTAAAAGTAGTATGATGCTAATTTGATTGATTTTACCATGAATTTGGTTCTGTCTTAGTCCATGCCCCCNTTTTTTTTATAAAAAAAAAATTTAAAAAAATTATTCATTTATTTGGTTTAAATTAAAATAAACTTTTTTTAAAACTTAAAAATAGGGTTTTTTTTTCCCCCATTTTTTTTTTTTTTCCTGAAAACAATGTATTTATGTCTCACCATTCTACACATGATTATGAGTTTTAAAAGTAGTATGATGCTAATTTGATTGATTTTACCATGAATTTGGTTCTGTCTTAGTCCATGCCCCCTTGTTCACCATTTTATGCTTCTCAGGAGTTGAAGAATGCATTGAGGGAAGACACAGTTGACTATTCAACCTACACAGCAAACATCAAACGGAAACGACCGACTCCAAGAAAAGTCGGGAAGTCTAGCCGAATGGTAGGTATCAATGATGACGCTGATGAAGATGATGAAGAGTGGGGAGGTGGAGCTAGGAGTATATACAAGGGTGGCAGAAAAGGCAGTAGCAGCACAAGTAGGCAGCGATTCTAGCTGTAAATACATACAGGTAAAATTACCATGTACAGTACATAGAAGGAAAATCAAAGGGATTGGAGAAACAGACTTGCGAGTAGCGCAAGTCCAGAAGTTTCTGGATTACAGGAGTTCCTTTAATTTGTTTCTATTGTGTAGTTTACTGATCCTAGTAGTTAATCCCTTCCATACCTTAGGTTAATATGTGGAAGGCGTTGATTCAGAATCTAGGATAATAACTTTACAATCATTGAGATTGATAATTGATGTATGTCTTATGGGGGAAAATTTTGATTAGGGCAGATTCATACCCTTTGAACTTTGTTGTAGGCAGCATTTGTACAGTTTGTTGATAAACAAATTTCATTTCGGTTGAAATCCTTGTTTGTTGATTAGGGTAGATTCATACCCTTTCACGTTGAACTATGTTGAAAGCTGCTTATTTTCCACATATATACTCAGTTTTAGACGCCCACTTAGCAAAATTTTTGGGGACTGTTTTGAATGATATATAGCTCGCCTTTTTTATCTTCAAATCTTTTATTTTGGAAATTTTTTGGCTGAAGAGGGCAGACAAAGTTCGGGACAGAACGGTTTTATTTTTATTTTTTCTTTTTCATCTTTAAATTAATTATGGTTTATTTTATTTGATTTAGCTCCTATTTGACTTCCTCTAAAACAAAACAATTTATTTCTCATTATCAACAATACATTTACACAATAAAATATTTTGTACGTAAGCTCAATTTTTTTTTTTTGTTTTCACTTTTTACCATACATTTTCCAAAAAAGAAATTATTCAAAACATTGTTTTTACATGACAATGGCCACCAAGCAGGGGTTTAATGTTAAGTGCAAATGAAGAGGATAAAGATATTTGATTGTGGGCTAATGAAGAGCGGAAAGATAGTGCAACTGATTTCTATGATTTCGTTAAATACTTTTCAGATAATGGACTTCGTTCATTTATACTATTCCTTTGTGCACTAGTGTAAAATGTATGGACGGTTGTTATTATTTGGTCTCAATGAGAACAATAGGAAAGAGAAGATGACTCTAAATTAAGAATGGTTCGACTTCGAATATTCGAGTGGCTAATCTTCTAAGCTATACGAAAGTTTCGAATATTTGAATGGCTGTCTATGCAAGTCTTGAAAAGACTGTCGATTGACTTGATCTCTATATTTTTGAAAGTCATGATTTCGCGTATCATAGAATTAGAAAGCACAATGGGTGGTTACATGGATACATGACTATGATAAATAATTCGAATTGATGCTTTCTATGTGTTGTCCGCATATTATGACTCAATGAATAGTCATAAGGAATCATAGTTTTTTTACATTTTCACATTAAGATTTTTTATTTTTATTTTTTGGAAAAAAGTGAGTAAAAGATTGTGTAAAAACTTGTAATCATATGAATTTGAATAAAAAAACATTTTGTTGAAACCAGATGGGAAACCGTTCATTATCCAGATGAACCAATGACGTGTCACTCTCTCTCTCTCTCTCTCTTCTCTCTCATTATTGTATATGATCTTCATAGAGAAATCTTCAAATTTTTGTATCGGTGGTGGTCAATTTTGAGCATGGGTTTGGATTTTCAGAACTTCATTTTCGACGCGTGAATTTGATTTTTCGTTTGGAAACATTACATAACTCCTACATATAAGAATTACATTTCAAAATTAGCAAACTTATCCAATTATTTCAAAATTCAGGTGATAATTACAATTAATAATAAACAATCAATTGGAATTAATTATCCGTGGCCAATTAATAGTATCATTAGCCTCACCAAATTAATAATATATCAATTAATAATATCCCACCCCACCTCACTCCAACTGTGAAAAAATTTCAAAATTTGAAAACTTTTGACGAGATTACACCCTACTCCCGGAACTCCACCCTCCCCCCAACTTGTAAAAAAATTTCCAAAAATTTAAAATCTTTTGTGGAGATTGAACTTCACCGGAACCCCCAGCCTTTAAAAAAAAAAAAAAAAATTTTTTGGAGATTACACCCCACCCTCACGGAATCACCCCAAATTTGTGACTAATTGTATTATCTGTGACCAAATTTATTGTTTGTGACAATAAATGTGCTATATATGATTAACTATGACCAAATTTGTCTTGA
>CAIGRH010049175.1:0-11477 GCA_903798295.1 Fraxinus nigra | reverse complement strand
GAACATATCTTACATTTGTAAGTGTTCTGACAGCCCCATCAAACATTCTAATTCTAACTGTACCAACGTCGATAATTTTATCAGGCTCGTTGCTTCCCATAATTACTGCACATCTCAAAATTCCTTCATATGTTGAAAATCAGTCTTTGTTATGACACATATAAAAGCACAAGTCGAGTCAAGAATCTATTCATCACAATGTTTAAAATCTCCGTTAGAAATCATAAGAAGCTCTTCACCACTTTACTCATCTTCCACAACATCAACATTTACTGTATTAACAGGTTACTTCCCATTCTCTGTAGCACCAGCAGCTTTATTTCTATTTTTCATGGCATAGCAATCAGCTCTAATGTGTCCCTTCTTCTTACCCCTCATATTTCTGCCAAGATTCCTATCTTGATTCCTCTCACGCACAACCAAGCCTTCAACATGATTTCCAGATCCTCCAACAAGATACATCATCTTCTCCTTAGATAATAAAGTATCATAAACCTCTTTCATGGTTAGAGTATCCTGACTATAGAGAATAGTATCCCTAAAACTCACATATGATGGTGGCAGCAAAGACAACAACATCAAAATCAAGTCCTCATCGTCATACTTAACCTCCAATGTCTCCAAATCAGCAACAATTTCTTTGAACATAGTTAAGTGATCATTCAATGACGCACCTTCAGACATCTGGTGAGAATACAAGCGTTGTTTCAAGTGTAGCCTGTTGGTCATGCTATTTGTCATGCAAAGCTGCTTCAACTTCAACCACAATGCAGCGGCACTATTTTCCTTAAGAACATGAAGAACTTGATTTGAGAGATGTAGATAAATTTGAGATTGGACTTTTCGATCCCTACGCTACTTTTCATCCTGCGTCCAAGCAACAGACATCCTATCAAAGCCAAGCAAGACTTCCACCGAATCCATATGCACCAACACCGCTCACATCTTTACTTGCCATAATGTAAATCTTGTGTTTCTAGCCAACAACGGAATGTCATACTTCATTGGCATCATACGAAACAATAACCATTGCGCTATGATACCACTTGTTATGAATTTCGGATNCATGCAAAGCTGCTTCAACTTCAACCACAATGCAGCGGCACTATTTTCCTTAAGAACATGAAGAACTTGATTTGAGAGATGTAGATAAATTTGAGATTGGACTTTTCGATCCCTACGCTACTTTTCATCCTGCGTCCAAGCAACAGACATCCTATCAAAGCCAAGCAAGACTTCCACCGAATCCATATGCACCAACACCGCTCACATCTTTACTTGCCATAATGTAAATCTTGTGTTTCTAGCCAACAACGGAATGTCATACTTCATTGGCATCATACGAAACAATAACCATTGCGCTATGATACCACTTGTTATGAATTTCGGATCGCAAGATAATGATGATAATGAAATTAAGACAAAGAAAATAAGAACACAAGAATTTTAGAGGAGAAGAATCCACTATAATCAATAGTTTTGTGTTTATAATATCAAGAATTCAATAATTTCAATTGAAATCTAAGCTCTCGAGAATGTCGTATGAATGTTCTCTATCTTTTTCTTAATAATTTTATACATTACAAGTCGTGATACATATATATATATATGTAAACCCTAGAGACAAGTTGTAAGAGAATAGAAAAACAAAATTGCGTCAAAAAACGTAACGGCTTGGGCTGGATAAACCTGTCGCTCGAGCGACAACGAGTGAAAACCCCCTCACTCGAGCGACGGGGCAGCGACAAACTCTCAAGTTGTTTTCCATTGGGATGGCTCGAGCGGCTAGCTAACGAAAATGTGGTGACTTTTTCCTCCGGTCCATAATTTTGATCTCTTCAAAATCACTCCAATTTAGACTCCAATACCCACTAGAATTTGGGTCAAACTACAACATAGGTTAAATGCAAACAATCCAAGAGTATGGTTTATACATTTCCATCTTGAAGAACATGCAACTTGGGGTTTAGCCATGGGATTTATCGTTAAAATGGTCCAAAACGTTACAATGTGTGCTTCCACCTCCTAGTGATTTGCCTGTCTGCTGAGTTTTTTGTAGCAATTTGAGTTTGAAGCACATTTGTAAATTTGTTTGAACAATTGTAAGTTTAATAGGTTAGAGTTTCAATTTCTTATTTGTAATGTAGTTATTTTAGGTGGATTCTTGGGAGAATTGAGATTTTTTTTTTAGTAAAATGTAATTGTTGTAGGAAATTAATATAGTAGCATAAGATTTATGTTTATTGAACAAAATCACAAGGTTATTTTCATGAATATTTGGCTAAGTTTAACAAGTTTACTAACAAGTTAATTTTTAAAATAAATAGTTTTTGTATTGGCTAACCATGAAAATAAGTTAAAAATTATGCATTCAAATGTGTTTGGATACGAAAAATTACCGTTAGAATAAAAACGGATACGAATTTGCTATGATACCAAATTGTTGAAATCAAGTGAAAATATGAAAAATAATAACAAAATTACAAGATTTACGTGAAAATCCAACTAGTGAAAATCCAACTAGGGAAAAACCCATGAGTACAAGGTGAGAATTCACTAATATCAAATATGGAAGATTACAAATAGTGTAGAATGATTTTTTTAAGAGGGTTACTCCTCATGTATATGATGCAAAGAAGAGTTTAACATAAGGTAGAGTCCTATTATAATAGGCCTAACAAATAATGGAATGTTTGTTGTTGAATAAGAGTCCAAAAACTGCTAAAATCATTATTAGAATTCTGGTCAGGTAACACGGTTGCTTGAGCGGTGGTCCTATGGCTAGCCAATGGTCAATCCATTGCTCGAGTACTGGCCAGCCGATTAGCGAGCGGTGGAGTTACTAAAATTAATGCTCGAGTGCCTCCTACACGGTTTGTTAGCGTTCTGTCGTTGAATTTTCTCCTTGTCGTCTTTTACTTCTTCAAGACTTTTTTAAAACATATAACCAACTTCCAAATAGGATTTAGGTCACACCCAGATTCTAACAAATCTCTACCTTGATATGAATTTCAATGCAAGGAACATACTTCACTCTTCAACTAAAAAAATTTCCAACAAAAACTATCTACGTCTTCTACAAAAACCACTAAAGGCAAACTCAACAACAAATGCCAACCAAGTTCAAGCCCTACTCAAACTCAGTTGCATTCAAAGCATAAGAAACCAAATCAGTCTCAATGTACCTCTATGAAAGCCTAATATCTTTTTTGTCTGTCTTTAACTATAGAATAATATAGCACCACTAGTAGTTGTACCAAAGCGACATTACCCCTAACTTCTGAACTAGATTGAGCTGTATTCTCTAATATAGACCCTAAACCAAACTTCAACGATTCTTTGGAATCCTGCAAGACATATAACTGGAACCTTCTCTGCCCTTCATCACAACACAGTCACATTTGCTAACCTTCAGGACTCCACGTTTATCGGTGTATTTATATCCTTTTAAATTAAGACTACTCAAAAAAATAAGATTTATCTTTAAATTCGGAACATGTCTCACATTACCAAGTGTCTTACAGTCACATAAACATCCTAATTCTGACCCTTCCAATACTAGTTGTCTTACCGAGTGCATTTCCCATTATTACAGCACTTTTAGAAATAGTTTCAAATGTTGAAAGCCAATCCCAATTAGGACACCTATGAAACGTGCAAACTGTATCAAGAATATAATCCTTGTTAGGTTTCTCCGTCACTATAACTATCTTCTGCAATACTAGCTTCTCTTAAAACTTCTGAGTTTTTACCATTCTGATTTGCAGAAACTAATTTATCCTTATTGACTTATTCTACAAATTATAGCAATCCCTTGTGATGTGCCTCCCTCTCTTGCAATAATTACATATTTTATTGTTGTAATTAGACCTAACTATGTCTATCTCATAACCATCAGAAAACTATCACAAACAATAAGGCTATCTGTCTGAACCTCAGACCCAACAACATGCTACTTCATATTCTCCTTGGAAAATTGTGCATCATAAACTTCATCAATGGTGATGTGTCACGAAAATACAAAATGATGTCTCTAAACGTCATGTAGAAAGTAGGCAACGAACACAATAAAATCAACCTTAAATCCTCTTCATCGTACTTAACCTCCATGGTCTCCAAATTAGTGACAATTTTCTTAAATACAATTAGGTGATATTCTATAGATCCACCTTCTATCGTACGATGAGAATACAAATGTTACTTCAAATGTAATTTACTGGTTAGACTTTTTGTCATCAATAACTGCTCCAACTTTAACCATAACATAGCGATTTTCTCCCTTAAAACATCCTAAGAAACTTGATTCAATAAATGAAGGTAAATTTGAGATAAGACATTTCGATCATTACATTGTTTCTCCTCCAGCGTCCAAGTTGAGGGCAGATTATCAAACCCTAACAAAGCATCATCCAAATCTATATGAGCGAGCACTACTCATATCTTTATCTATTATAATGAAAATATAGTGTTACAATCCAAATGCCAAATATTTGCCACACGCGAAAAATCAAACATTGCTCTAATACCATTTATTAGAATAAAACATATATCAATTTTATTCTAATACCAATTTGTTGAAACTCAAATGAGAATATGACATTATGAAAAATAATAATAAGAACACAATATTTACATGAAAATCCAACTACGGAAAAAATCACGAGCAAATGAGGAAAATTCACTAATATCTTGTGTAGGATAATTTTTTCAAGAGGTTTACTCCTCATATATATAATACAAAGAAGAGTATAACATAAGGTGAAATCCTAATATAATAGGTCTAACAAACAATGGACTATTTGAGGTTGAATAGGAGTCTAAAATTTGTTAAAATCGCAATTAGACTTCTGGCCGGATAACACGACCATTCGAGCACTGGCTAGGCGGTTAGCGAGCGGTGGAGTTATTGAAATTAACGTTCGAGCGTCTCCTGCGAGGTTAGCGAGTGGTCTTCCATCGAATTCTTCTCCTTGTCATCTTTTACTTCGTCAAAACATATAATCAACTCAATAGACCTCTTAAATGGAATTCGAGTCACGCTCAAATTATAACACTACCCACGAGTTAACTTTTGCTTATCTTTAAACTTCTCAAAAACTTGAACTGAATTTAGATATTCATAAACTCATAATTACAAGTTGTATCATGATTCATGACGATAATTCAACTCTTTGTAGCCGTGTCAAAATGGGTTGGCTCACTTTATACTACTAAACTTTGTTTTAGTTCACAATTCAAAATTACTCGTGCACAAAAATAATATATTCTCCTTTTATTTTCAACTTCTGTCCAAAACATGTTTTTGTGTACTAGTAATTTACACAATATTAGCGGGTGAGTAAATAGATTTCTAGATTTCCACTTACCCTTTATAAATTTTGTAATCCATCAAACTACATTTATTCATTTATTTTGTGAAACCTACCTGGTATTCACATATCTTTCACTTATTTATTTATTAATAATTGAAAAAATTGGCGCAAATGGTCCTTAACTTATGTGGTTGCTCTGCAAATGATCTCCAACATATAAAATTTGGCGCAAACATCCTAACATTCCACTCCATAGGCAGAATTTGTCCTTTTGGATGGTTTCCATCCAATTAGCTTTTAAAAAAGTCAAATTTTAGATTTAAAATAATAAAATGCCCTTACTTATAGTAAAATAATAGAATAAAATAAAATAAGTTGAAAAGAAAAAATTAAATAATATGACATTAATAAAAGGGAAAATTGTAGCATCGGTCCCTAATCTTTTCAATTTTTGCAGACTTGACCTTAATCTTCATTTTGTGGTAACGAAAGTCCCAAACCTTTCATAAATATGCAATTGGAGTCCAAATGGATGACCGTTAGTTGACTAATAAAATTAATTTTGATCAAATCCAAAATGGGAAAAATGATAAATTCATTATTTTTCACATAAAACAATTAAAAAGCATAATAAAAGCATTTGTTCATCTCCGCTAACCCCACCCCCAACTTCACCCCCACCAAAATTGAATCAAAACCAGCCCTCGCCTCCTTCTTATTCCACGCCACAACCCGTCGCTACCACTTTCCACTGCTACAGCCTTTGCCTTCCCCACCAATTTTCACCTCCACCTCCATCCCAAAACAAAAACCAATTGCTCTTTCGCAACACGCTGATGTCACTCTCCGTCTTCTCCTTAATCACCCAATTTTAATCATTAAATCAACACCTCATAGGCATCCTACAATCTTCAATTTTGATAGAATGAATTGTTCAATGTAGTAAATGTAGCAACACTAGGTTGGAACCCATTCTTCTTCCAGTAACTAGTTACCAAAGTTGAGTATGTGCAACCGACAGATGATAATTTGGACTTTAATTGGGACGCTAATCTACATGACATTGATATCTAATAAGTGATCACTCAAGTTCAAATTGGTTTTCAATGCATTCTAAGGATTGTTATTTATGTGTCTTTATTATCTTAAAATATTAATAAAATCGCATTTAAATCTTTATATGAAATATAAATTTTGCTGAGTTAACGTATCTAACCAAGCTTTGAATTTAGACGGCTATTTTCTTATCTACCACATCATTTTTTGCAGAGTCCATACAACTTGCATTAAAGATAATTTTTTTTAAAATACATTTTATTTTGCTTATATGACAATTTTTTAAGCAATTGATATTGTATTGAAGATAGGGATTGGTTGGTAGGATGAGTTTTGTCTTATATTTTTATTTTTCCTTTTTATTTTATTTATTGAACTAAAGTGAGGACATTTTAGTCTTTATATCAAAAGTTTGACCCTTTTAACTATCAATTAGATAGAAACCATCCTAAAGGACTTATTATGCTAATTAAGTAAAAGGGTGGAGATGTTTGCGTCAAGATTAAGAAGTTACGGACCATGTGCACAACAATGCCATAAGTTAGGGACCCTCTGTGCCAATTTTCCTTCATAATTTAAACTTTGCAAACAACTTATGTTTTGATAAACAAGTAAGTTGCTTATTTGGATAAGAGAAATCTTTTTTGTGAAAGTATAAGAAAAGTTTCACTTATAAGTTATAATTACTGCAAAATATTTTCGTCAAAATTTCCTAAAAATAAATTTTGAGTTGGTTTAGTTAATTTACGCCAATTTAATTGAAGGTCAAGTTACACATTAATGATCCACGGATAAAAAAAAGAAAAAAAAAACAACCCTTCTAATTGAAAAAAAGAAATTTTTTTTTTTGGATAATGTTAAAATAGATTGGGTAAATTCTCGAGTAACATAAAACATGATCATTTGTCGTCTTATTCTTGAACAAAAGTTCTTTAATAAAAAATAAAGTCAATAACTTAATTACAAGGAGATTATGATAAGATGGGAAATGTATTTCATGAAAAATGTGATAAATTGTTGGATAATTCTATTTGCACCGAAAATGTTACATCCTCTCACATGTGCACGGGCCTGCGTTAATAAAAAAAACTCTCAAATGTGTGATCTCTACACCTTATTGTGAGTGTAGGTAAAAAAGATGATGTACATGTAGTATTGTCCATAAATTGATAGTAATTTTGATGTATAGTTAGGTCTGGACATCAGGTGATCAGTCAGTTCGAGTATTTCAATATCCGTAATCACTCATTACACTTCCGTTATTTCATAAATGGAATAACTCGGGTCCACTTAATTACTGGAATTGATCCCAAACTGAAACTGTTGGATCTATCATTCAGTTTTTTATTTTTCAACTTTGCATTCATGTTTGAACAATTTTGACATATTTTATACTTCATATGAAAATGGGAAAAATTTATGGCATGTCTCTTTTTTATATATCGTTCCTTTGCACAAATACACTTTAAGATTCATGAAAATTCTATTCACGAAGAGATTTTTTTAACGTGAAAAATGTTTAAATTCTTACTCAAAATTCTACAAAATAAGAATTTTTCCTTTGTAAACTCGACCACGTCGGCAAAAGTTGATAAATTGTGATGCTAATTGTTCTTCTCTTTGGTTTATATATTTCATGTACATATAAAATCTCATCGAGGCAAAGTCTATAAATCAATTTCTTACACTTATTGCTTGTTTGGATTTCATTATCTTCTCATTATAATCTAAAGTCAAAATCAGATATTAATTTTCATCAAACGTTTAATAAGACAATAATTGAGACCTTCAGAATTTAAATAATAATAAATAAATAAAAAGTATTCCACTAATAAACTGTTGACCTAAGCAAATCTTTGATATCTTTCTTTTCACCAACATGAAAAATGATTCCACCAATTAATAAGCGTGTGTTTGTGCAGTGTCGGTGTGGAGAGAGATTTTTTCACAATTGAAAATAGAGAAATTTGCAATAGTAATCTTCAAACTTTCATGAATCAAGAATTTGATCCTCTATCAATATTTTTTGACCTTTTAAAGTTTCTTACACTCCTAGGGTTGTAACTTAACTTTCTCAAACATTTCTCACTTGCCATTGACTTTTTCAAAGTTTTTTGAATTGCTAATCAACTTACCAAAATATTGTTATCTTATTTGTCACTTGTCACTCTCCTTTTTAAAAAATGCACTTCACTCGCGATTTTGATGATGTGGCATGTATTAATTTCAAAACATGCCATGTATGAAAATTCCTCGTCATGTTATCAACTCTGTTCACTTTAAAAAGAGCGAGTGACAGGAACTAACATTTTGGTAATTCGGATGCAACTCTCAGAACTTTTAAAGATCGATGATAACTAAGAAATATTTTGAGAAAATTAGTGACAACTCGAGAAATTTTAAAATTCAATGATAACTTGAAACAATTTACGAAACTTTAGTAAGAATAGATATATTTAAATTTTAAACCACCCTCCCACTCTAACATGTATATTTTACCCATTCGAAATAATCAAGGGACAAAATTATCTTCCAACATTCGATCTATATAAAGGTATAAAAAGGATCATTTCATAACTTAAGTTTTGACAAGTTGAATTGAACAAGTCCGTCTCATAAAAAATGAGCCCCCAACATGACCTTTGTGGGCTCTAGGCCACTAGACCCACCCTCATTCAAACTCATTTGAACCCAATTTGATCATTCAATCTTTCACCTTTTACTGTTTTCGAGTCGATATAAGAATTAACAAATAAGCTTTGGTGGAGTGGAGTGGGAAACCAAGATTACGAAACCAGCCCTTCCCCACATGAATAGATAATTGAAAAGAATAAATAAAAATGAACAGAAATAAGTACATAACAAGAAAGTCAACTAATGATGTAAAATCTTGATCATAGCTTTAGCCAATGTTCGTCTAAACCTATGCAAATCATTGTCACATTTTGCTGATCCAGGTACGTTTTCCTAAGAACATCCCAACCCTTGATATGGACAGATCTTGGATCTTTGATAACTGGATGATCCAACGGATACTATTTACTCAAAGAACTCTCATTAATCTTAATCTTGTATTCCAAGTACCTTAAGTTCATACCATCAGATGGCTCTCCAAAGTCTGTTCTAGCAAATCCATCAATGCCTCCTAATGGAATTATTTGGATTAAAACTGCATTATTGGGGAGAAAAACCATGTTTGTTAGTCCAGCTCCATGAATTCCCATTAGTGCATCACAAGAATTCACCATTTGTGCAAATCTTGAAAGGTTTGTCGAATGATTAGCCTCGTCTACAATAACTTCAAATCCCATTTCACGAGCCAGTCGAGTTATTTCAGCGTCGTTTGTTACGAAACGAGTCCTTTTCCTCGATATCATCATCAAACGAGGCCTTTTCTTCTCCCCCTTCTTCAACTCGATCGCCTTTGCTCTCTCGAGTGAGTAAGTTTGTCGAAGGAACTATATGAAATTGTGCATCAACAATTCATTGTTTTGAGATTTTGATGGATTGATTATAAGCTCTTTGTGAGATTTAAGGCCAAAAGCGACTTTTGTATAGCAATGGACTTCTCTACCAGTACATCAATTTTCGCAGAGTTTGTACAACATGCATTAGAGATATTTTTTTCAAAATGCATTTTATTTTTGCTTATATGACAATTTTTTAAGCAATTGACGATTGCATTGAAGATAGGAATTGGCGGTGGTGGGATGAGTTAATTTTTCCTTATCTTATATTTTTATTTTTCCTTTTTTACTTAATTTATTTTGTTTGTTGAACTAAAGTAAGGACATGTTAGTCTTTATATTTAAAGCTTGACCATTTTAACTATCAATTAGATCGAAACCATCCGAAAGGACTAATTATGCTCGTTAAGTAAAAAGGTTTAAGAAGTTAGGAACCATATGCACAACAATACCATAAGTTGGGGACCCTCTGTGTCAATTTCCCTTTATAAGTTAAGCCCCTTGGACTTAGGGCTGGATATAGTCAGGTTCGGTTCGATTCTCCTTTGAACCGAACCCGAATTTTCGAATATTTAGCAAATGGAATCGCCGGGTCCAAATTAAATTATGGAATAGTTCAGGTTCGGTTCTCTGGTTCCTTATAATAATTTTTTTTATATTTACAACAACGCTTCATTAATTCAATTAATGACATGTTCAATTTTAGCTCTTATAAAATAACGTAGTACAATCTTTTGATATCTTTTGCGTCTCTCTTTATTGAATTTTCCATAGATTCGACAGTTAAAATCACAAGAAGAGGAAAATAGAGATATCAAAATAATAAAGAGAAGCTTACAATTCGATTTCTACAGATAGAATCGGCCCCACTCCAGAATAAGAGATTTAGGTAAAATTTAGGTCAATTTGATTAATTGGATTCGGGCTGAAAATTAGAAATAGAAAAATCATATTTTGTGTTTGGGTTAAATTATGTAAGGACATGTTAGTCTTTATATCTAAAGCTTGACCATTTTAACTATCAATTAGATCGAAACCATCCAAAAGGACTAATTATGCTCGTTAAGTAAAAAGGTTTAAGAAGTTAGGAACCATATGCACAACAATACCATAAGTTGGGGACCCTCTGTGTCAATTTCCCTTTATAATTTAAGCCCCTTGGACTTAGGGCTGGATATAGTCCGGTTCGGTTCGATTCTCCTTCGAACCGAACTCGAATTTTTGAATATTAACAAATGGAATCGCCGGGTCCAAATTAAATTATGGAATAGTTCAGGTTCGGTTCTCGGGTTCCTTATAATAATTTTTTATATTTACAACAACGCTTCATTAATTCAATTAATAACATGTTCAATTTTAGCTCTTACAAAATAACGTAGTACAATCTTTTGATATCTTTTGCGTCTCTCTTTATTGAATTTTCCATAGATTCGACAGTAAAAATCACAAGAAAAGGAAAATAGAGATATCAAAATAATAAAGAGAAGCTTACAATTCGGTTTCTACAGATAGAATCAGCCCCACTCCAGAATAAGATATTTAGGTAAATTTAGGTCAATTTGATTAATTGGATTCGGGCTGAAAATTAGAAATAGGAAAATCATATTTTGTGTTTGGGTTAAATTAATTAGTTATCAAATTT
>CAIGRH010049134.1:0-19818 GCA_903798295.1 Fraxinus nigra | reverse complement strand
GATTAAAATTGAAAATCTAGCCGTTATTGTTGACTTTTATTAGACTAGTGAGACCCAATAACGACCATATTTTCAATTTTAATTGGATTTTAATTGTTAACAAACATGCTCTAAGTAAGTTTGAATTATTTTTCTTTTAGTCAACTTTTATAACTCCAATTTGATGGCTATTATTTTGAAAAAATGATGTTTTAAATAATGATTTTCGGGAGAATATGCGGTTAAAAAATAGAGAAAAAATTTATATTTAGTTATTTACGTGCAAAAATATTTTATTGTGTAAATGTGTGATTGAAAATGAGTTTAAAAAAAAAAAAGTAACTTAGGTTAGTTGGCTTAATAATTGTCTGCTTACCCGTTGATGACAAATCTTTAGCACATTACTCGATGGAGTTAATAGGACTGAGGGTAATGCCTAATCCTAACCATTCAAATGCTCATATGGGGGCTCCAAAATCGTGGAAGAGTTGATGACATGGTTGGGGTTCTTACAACTTGTCATGAAGGGAAATTAATGGCTGCAGGGCGAATTTTATGCATTCTATGATAAATCAGGGGTCATTCACATAAAGATTGAAGAGGAGCCTTAAATTTAGCTCAAGAGGACTCAAATTTCTACAGTTGGTGGCGCTTGGTAATATAATTTACTTAATACTACTTAATCCCATCCAATGCTCTAATTAAGGCAGCTTGCAGGTTGAGTTAAAGCATCGCAAAGAAGAGTCTTGTTGCCTTGTTTTTCATAGTTATTGCCAATCCTTGGTAAGAGACAAGGGTTGTGTTAGGTTGATCTCTGTCAAATTTTGTTACATGAATGTTTATAGAAAAAATGATTCATATAGCCGACCCCAAATTTAATGGGAATAAGGTTTTATTTGTCTTTTGTTGTTCCGTTGTTGTATGTCCATAAATATGGAGTCTTTGAATTGGTTGAAGTAGGAGATTACAGAGTTACCGTCTTTGATTGTTATTGGAGTTATTATACATTCATCTTTCAATTGGAACATGTGAGCAGTGTCTTTGAATTGGTCGAGTCATCTTTTGTCATTTGCTAGTGATTTTTCTCTACGTTTGCATTCAGGAAAAAATCGAGCAGCATACCTTAAAATTTTCCATTTCGTCTTAGGTGAAGGGTTTTTCCTTGGTTCAAAAGTACCGTTCATATTTGAGAAGTTAAATTTTCTAGTCTTATATTAGCCAATGTGTGTATGCACGTTGCGTGCGTGCGTGCATGAGTTGGCTGGTGCATATATCTATGTGACTTGCAATTTGACAATTTCTTTGACATTTATTTTCTTGTGCAGTTCAGCGGTAAAACAGTCGGAATTATAAGATTGGGAAGAATTGGCTTAGCAATTGCTAAGAGAGCAGAAGCCTTTACTTGGCCCATCTGTTACCACTCTTGATCAGAGAAACCATACACAAATTACAAGTACTATGCAAGCATCATCGACTTGGCTTCAAACTGTGACATCCCGGTCGTGGCTTTGTGCACCAACTCTTGAAACACCTCATATTGTGAACCATAAAGTTATTGATGCTTTGGGTCAGGAGGGAATTCTCATCAACATTGGAAAGAGCCCACACGTTGATGAACCAGATTGGTATCGGTGCAGAGGGCCGGGTGGGTGGTGTTGGACTCAATGTATTTGGAAAGGAACTCGATAATGTAGCCTTGTTGCCTCATGTGGGTGATAGAAACTATGTTAGTTGAGAAAATAGAGAACATAAAATGAAGAAATATTAAGGAATACAGAAGAGCTGAATTCTTGACATCTCTTATTCAATGATTAGAGACTTTTAAATAGGCTTACATTCAAGTCTAGAAACAAGAAAATAGTAACTGAAACATACGTGCAGAATTGATTCCTACAAACTAGGTAACAATCACGTTATTAAACAAATTCCATACGACTAAGACACAGAAAACAAAAAGACAAATTTATTGTACAAACCTTCCCATACACTAAAAGTTTTCTTAACAATCAGTTTATAGACTTAGAGAGCATAAACCAAGCAACTTTCTTAACTTCTGAAAAATTAGTAACTTGAGAGGTTTGGTAAATATATCAGCAAGTTGATCTTCACTTCTGTAGTAGACCACACTTATGACTTTGTCCTTTGTAATATCTCTTAGAAAGTGTTATCTTACATCTATGTGTTTACTCCTTCCATGTAAGATTGGATTTTTAGATAGTTTTATCGTTGAGTTGTTGTCATAGTAAGTTGCAGTGGCTTCCTCTTGCTTGAATTGCAGCTCTTCAAGAATTTTTCTTAGCCAAATTGCTAGACAAACACATGTTGTTGCAGTTACAAATTCTGCTTCAGTTGTTGATAAAGTGACAATTGCCTGCTTCTTTGAAGGCATGAAATAGATGTTGCCCCCATCGTAAAGACGTAGCCGGTTGTGCTCTTTGTATCATCTTGATCTCCAGCATAGTCACTATATGTAAAGCCAATTAAATATAGCATCTCTTCCTTCTTATAGAGTAGGCTATAATTATTTGTGCCTTGCAAGTACTAAAAAATTATTTTGGCAGCAAGAAGAAGCATTTCTGTTGGGTGTTCCATATATCTTCTAATAAAGCTGACTGCTTGCATGATGTCAGGCCTTGTTGCCGTCAAGTACATTAAACTTCCCACGATCTGCTTGTACACAGTGTTATCTACTTTTCTTACTTCAAGATCTCTAACAAGCTTTATGCTTACTTCAATTGGTGTGCTTACTGGATTACATTTTTTTCATCTGAAACCTGTCTAGAATGTCTTGTACATACTTCTTTTGAGAGATAAAAATGCCACTTGCAGACTGATTAACTTCTATGCCAAGAAAATAATGCAACATTCTAAGATCAGATATGTCGAATTCATCCATCATAGATTTTTTTAAGATTTTCAAACATGATCCTATCATTTTCTGTATAGATCAAATCATCTACATATGGGCAGACCATGAACATTTTTTCAGCTTCATCTTTTCTAATAAAAAGTGTATGTTCATAAGGACATTTATGAAATCCTTCTTTCAAAAAGTAAGCTTCTATATGGCTATACCAGGCTCGTGGCTTGTTTTAATCCATATAAAGTTTTTAACTTGTACACTTTATGCTCATAATAAGTCTTATCATATCCAGGAGGTTGATCGATAAATACTTGCTCCTCCAAGTTTCCATGTAAGAAGGCTAATTTGACATCTAGTTGGAAGATGGACCATACATTTTGTGCTTCTAATGGAATAAGCAATCTAATTGTATCATGTCTTGCTACAGGTGCAAATAATTCCTTGTAGTCAACACCGAACTCTTGCTTGTAGCCTTTAGCCATCAATCTTGCCTTGTATTTGTGAACTTCACCGTTTTCTTTTAATTTTGTTTTGTACACCCATTTGACACCAATGGTCTTTTCTCTATTTGGAAGATCAGTCAGCTCCCAAGTGTTATTCCTTTCTATGGCTGCAATCTCTTCATCCATAGCCCTCCACCATTTCAGTTGTTTGGAAGCATTTGTGAGGTTATAGGATCACAATTTGAGAAAAGAGCAAAGTATGTAAGTGGATCCTCAGAATGATCAATACCCGTCACCTCATAATCGGTCATCCATGCAGGTCTCCTTCTGAACCTTTGTGATCTAGAATCTGTTGATACTGTAGGTGGGCTTTGAGCTATTGTTACTGGTTCATCTTGTTCATCTATTAGTTGTTGTGAGTTTATCATAGGTTGGGTTTCCTCTCCTACATAAAAGTTTGCAGGAATTTGTTGTTGAACTCAATCTCCATTCCATTCCCAAAATCTTTCTTCATCAAATTTCACATCTCGGTTGATTACAGTTTTTCCTGTGCTTGGATTATACAACATGTATGCTTTGGAATGATTGTTTATTCCAATAAAGATGCACTTTTCTGCCATGTCATCTAGCTTTTTCCTCTTCTCGTCTGGTATGGGGGCATAAGCAATACATTTGAAGATTCTGAAATGCCCAACACTTGGTCTTCTTCCACTCCATGCCTCTTCTGGTGTTTTGTTCTGAACTACTATAGTATGGCTTCTGTTTAGAATTTGGATGCTCCAATTATAGCTTCTGGCCAGAAACTCTTTGGGACTCGACTTCCACCAACAAACTTCTCACCATATTCATGATCGTGCGATTTTCTCTCACACGCCTTATTCTGTTGTGGGGTATAAGCTGTTGTCAGTTGTTGTCTGAAGCCATGATTTTCACAAAATTCAGCAAACTCGTGTGAATTGTATTCCCCTACACGATTTGTACGCAACACCTTTATTAAGTTTCATGCTTCATTTTCAACCATACCCGTAAAGCTTTTAAATGCTATAAGATCTTCAGATTTCTCCTGTAGGAAGTACAACCAAGTTTTTCTACTTAAATTTTCGATTAAAGTAATCAAATATCGTTTACCTCCATTGTAAACATGATTAATTGTCCCGCAAATATCGGAGTGCACAATCCCAACAGCTTTCTTGCTCTTTTTGTCCTTTCTTTTGGAAATGGATCTCAGTGTTGTTTACTAACAACACATTCTTCACACACTTCTGAGGGATATCCAAACCACGGAAGATCATCCACCATATCATTCTGCTGAAGTGTTTTTAAACCTCCAAAGTTTAGATGATCATATCGAAAATGTCATAACCAAGCTCCGTCTTTCAGTTTTGTTGAAAAGCATGATTGAGCGACATTGTTGAGTAGAGTGGGAACATGCGATTCGCTGTCATGCTAACCTGAGCAATCAGGCCCAATTTTGCATCTTGAATTATGCAAACTCCGTCTTTAATGGAGATCTCATAGCCGTTCTCTTGTAGTTGCCCGATACTTAGCAAATTTGTCTTCAATTCTAGAACAAATAAGACATTGGAAATAGTTTGAATAGAATTTTCCCTAGTTTAGATAATTATTTGTCCTTTTCCCATAATTGAAACTCTTGAATTGTCATTAAACTTCACATCATCTCTAAAAGATTCGTAAGGAAGAGAAGATTGTCCTATCTCCAGACATAATTGTTGTAGCCAGTGTCCAGGTACCGCAATTTCTTGTTGGTATCTTCTTTTGCATGGCACACCATTAACAGAGAAATTTCCTCTTCCTTTTATGCAAAAATTTGATTTTTCTACACTGTTTTTAGATAGGTTGGCTCGGCATTCAGATTGATAGTGTCCATATCGGTGGCATCTGTAACATTCAACACTTGTTTTGTCTGCTGCCTTTGATTTGTGATTGCCTGAATGAAATCCACCTCTGCTCCGTCCTTTTCCTTAATACTCTCGAAAATGATTACCATGTTGTTGTTGATTTTTGTTATCTCTAATTCCCCTGTTGTCCTGCTTTCTGATCTTCTGTTCATGAACCAGCAAGAAGCTTTCAAGTTCATCAAGTGAAAGCTCATCAATGTCTTTGGGTTCTTCTATAGAACACACAACAAAGTTGAACTGTGGTGTCATTGATCTGAGGATCTTCTCTACAATGGTATATCTTCTGTCTTGTCACCATGGATTTGCATTTTGTTTACAATGATCATCACTCGGGAGAAGTAATCCGAAACTGGTTCTCCTGACTTCATCCGAGTAGTCTCGAAATTTGATCTCGCAGGGCTTGTAGTTGCTACCTCTTTGCCCTCGCAGAGCCTTAATACTTCTTTTTCATAGAATCCCAAATCTGCTTTGAGGTTTCTTTACAGAGGATAGTATCCAGGATTGATCTCTCAATGGCTTGGAACAAATAATTCTTAGCCTTGAGATCTTACAAATGTTGGGCTTCATATTCTACCTTTTGTGCATGTGTCGCTATTGTATCAGGTGCATGCTTTGGAATTCCTTCAGAAACAACTTGCCAACAATCCTTCGATCTCAAGAAGACCTCCATCAACATACTCCAATGATCATAGTGGCCATCGAAGCGGGGAATTGCGGGCAGCACAAAATTGTCGGCCACCATGGATGATTGCTACTGCTTTTAATCGGCTCTAATACCATTGATAGAAACTCTCTTACTTAGGGAAATAGAGAACAAAAAACAAAGAAATATTCTGGAATACAGAAGAGGTGAATTCTTGAAATCTCTTATTTAATGATTAGAGGCCTCTAAGTAGGCTTACATTCAAGTCTAGAAACAACAAAATAGCAACTGAAACATATGTGCAGAACTTGTTCCTACAAACTAGGTAACAACAACATTATTAAACAAATTCCATATGACTGACAAAGAAAACAAAATTACAGATTTATTCTACAGTGGGAATTGGCACAATAGAAACGCGCTAGGCCATGGCCGACCTTGTCATTGGGAATTTGGAAGCTCGTTTTACGAACAAATCAATGTTAATGCCCCTGGTTTGATTTTGTCATTAAACGGTGTAATTTTTTTGTTGCGATTATTCAAGATCACATTATTCCCATCCAGAACTATGAGAATTAGTTTGTCGAAGGAAGTTTTTCTGTTGTTTTCTTCATTCTGTCGCAGTTCTTATTGAATGCTCTCATTCAATACGTAACTTTTTTTCTTCTTGAGCCTGCAGCTTGCATTCAATGCTTGAAAAACTATAAAAAGTAAGTTCAGCGAAAATAACAGAAGAATAAGAAACCAGAAAAGCCCTTAACAGGAAGGTTATTCATAAACCCAAGGCCTCTAAACAACTCATTTTCATAACATTTTACTCATGAAATTCACTGTTTTCTTCATGTACCATAGTCGAAAATCTATACTGTCTATCGAGTTCAAAAATCATGGGATCCTCGATCTCCAAATAGAAGCCCGACGAAATTCATCTTGGGTTCATTTCCAGGGCAAAAATCAAATAAGAACTTGTTCAATCTACACGGCTTTGCTTGATCAGAAGAACGACAGCTACAATAACTGGAGTAGTTATCATAATCAGTGCCTGCACAATGTTGGGCTGTGTTATTTCCGGGAATATGATACTTCCATACTTAATTGCAGCTGCACCAGCAAGAGAACCAGCTCCTAATCTCAGCAAGTAATTCAAGTCCCCCTATCCAATAAAAACTTGCACAGGGATTAATGATTATCCACAATTAAATTTTTCATCAACCATTGCTTGTTAAAGTGTGTGGCTTACCGAAGAAATGAAGGTTGCAGAATCGGGATCATTTGTGTTTTCTCTTCCAGGCTTCGAAGCTCGAACAAGTGAGAGATTCCTGAATGGCGTCATGGGGAGAGCAGTTTGATGAGGGGAAAATCTAGGCAAAGTTGGATGAGGCTGCTGGAGAGCGTAAATCCTGGACACTTGTGTGGCTGCCATAGCCATATCCAGAAGCTGTACAATAGAATTGGTTTCTTTCTATGGCCTATAAAAGTAATTAGAATAATTAGGGTTGGGTTGTCAAACCTTTCACTTAGTGTGATTATGGGTCTCCAATCTTTAAATACGAAGTTTTGAGTCCTCAACTAATTTAAATATGTTAATTTAGATATCCACATGAGAAAATTGTTAATTTCGCACATGACTTTTAGTTGAATCGGAGATAATTGTTTAATAATTTGAAAACCTTGCACTTTAACGGTAAGTCAAGTAAAGGTCAAGTGTTACTTTAATGACTATTGATGTATTTAGTCATTCGAGTATCAGATTCACTAATTTAAATAGATCGGGACTTTGAACACTACCTTTGAAAGTTGTGAATCCATAATCACACCACATGAAAGATTGAAGAGTTCAATCCTAATATGTTACTAGACATAAATTTTCCATTTTTTCTAAGTTTTTTAGATGAATGACCAAAAAGTTGAGCCCATGAGGCGAGTCAAGCTTAGATTTTGGTAAGTAAAGCTTGTGGACTTTGCGAGTCAATCCACAGGCGAACTCGTAGGGTGGGCCGGTGGGTGATTTCCTTATTTATATTTTTACTTAATTAAGCCTAACTCTTTTTGTTTTCTATCTCATTTTTTAGATTTTCATTAAATTATGTTTAGAAATAGAAGATCTCATGTCTTAGCCCAACTTAACTCGTCACATGTTGTGCCCAAAGTCAACAAGTCGAGCCCAAGTCACTTATTGGGCTAGCTTAGCCCAGGTGGCTAGCTCAACTCGACTCATTGCTACCCATCACAAAGAATGTCTCGTGATAAACTTTACTTCATTTCCCTTTTTTTTAAAGTTCCCATTGTTTATGAAGAAAATGAAGGTGGGTTGATAAAACTACTAGGGCTAAACTAATAGTTTTAATTGAGTGATGATTAAGTTGCACGGTAACTGAAAGTAAAAAACTTAAATGACAAATTTGAATAGAGATTTAAGTACTTACTTTGGCAAAGTTAAAGGACTAGAGCAGTGAATTTTCCTTTAGAATGTGCACAAGAAATATCAAGGAATTCATTTCATGAACCAACTCCAACTGTGATTCCTCCGATCGGATCGACAATGAAAAGCATAGGCGTGTTGTTAACTTGCCCAATGTCAAATTACCTCCGAGAACAGCTCTCCAAACGATTCACCCTTTTCAAATTCTGGCAAATTCCCCCAAATTCCAAGCGCGAATTCATCAATCAAAACTCAAAATCTATACTCGCAGTGGTAGGAAATGGAATCCACGGTGCTAACTCGGAACTAATCGACTCGCTCCCAAATCTAGAAATCATAGCGAGTCACAGCTCCGGGTTGGACAAAATTGATTTACCTAAGTGCAAAGAGAAGGGTATACGTGTCACCTACACGCCAGACGCTTTGACGGATGAGGTGGCGGATTTGGCTATTTTGCTTACTTTGGCGACATTGAGGAGGATTTGTGTGGCGGACCGATTTGTGAGGAGTGGGCTATGGAAAAATGGCGATTTCGAGTTGACCCACAAGGTTTGTTTTGTCTTTGTAGTCTTTTCTTATCGTAAATTGATACAATATCATTTATCCAACTTTCTTGCAGTTGAGTGGCAAATCAATTGGTATAATAGGTTTGGGGAGGATTGGATCTGCAATTGCCAAAAGAGCTGAAGGTTTTGGCTGTTCAATCGGCTATCATTCACGCTCGCAAAAATCAAATACGAAATACACTTACTATCCGTCCGTACTCGACTTGGCTTCCAACTCTCAAATCCTTATTGTGGCATGTGCATTAACAGACGAAACTCGCCATATTGTCAACCGCGATGTCATCGATGCATTGGGTTCAGATGGAGTTATCGTCAACATCGGAAGAGGAGATCACATTGACGAACCTGAACTCATATCAGCGCTTGTTGAAGGCCGGCTGAGAGGTGCTGGGCTTGATGTACTTGAGCACGAACCTGAAGTGCCAGAGATACTCCTCCGCCTGGATAATGTAGTTCTTTCCCCTCATGTGGGAACTTGCACTATGGAAACACGCAAGGCCATGGCCGACCTTGTTGTGGATAACCTCGTGGCGCATTTTTCGAACAAACCTCTATTGACTCCAGTTTTTTGATTACGTTGAAATTGTAACAAGTCGAGTCTCTGTTCGCTTTGGGCACAAACAAGTTTTTTTTCCAAAGGATTATACCTAGATTGAGTACTTAAAAATGTTGTTACCATGATATTTTCTACATCGAGACATGCTACATGTACAGTTTACAACACACTAATGACTGTACAAATGGATTTTTTCCTTCTGCACTAGGAGTTTGTCTGGTTGCAATAAAATGTTAATTTCGACCATTGCCAAGTAAAAATTTTACCCTTACTTTTCAACATTTTCCATAATCATCTGATGCCATAGCCGCAATATTGGGCCATTCTATGACGTAATAACTTTTTTGCCTTTCATATTATTCATTATCGTAAGGGATGTGAGCTTTTTCGATAATTTCATTTTTCAATGGTCCAATATTGCGACTATGAGATTGGCTTTCTGCCTCCAGCAACGGTCACAATTTTGCTTAAAATTTCCTAAGAAGTAGCCAAATTTATGTTACTTTTTGGGCCTTTGTAACTTATTTAGTTCGAACGAGGAAATAAAGATTAATGACTTCAGTTGCTTTAGTGTAGTCTTTGGTTGTCCAATGGTTATGGATTAGGAGACGGAAGTTCTTCGAATCATTGCTAGTTCACTCGAATATGTTATTATGAAAGTGAAGATATTTCAAATTATTTGTTAACATGGATGAAGTCAATAAAACTAGTAAATAACGTGTTGAGATATTATCATACGATCGAGTTGAAAAAGAATCAATCTTAAACACAAAACCTCTCATGGAAAAACACAATATCAAAATCTAGATCGATCGATATGATTGGAAAAATTAGAAATCAATAAAAGAACCGATTCGAATATATATTAGTCGAGAATTTAAAACTCATTAAATTGCCTAAAATTGAAAACATTCTCGAATCAATTAGAATCTAATTCATTTGACCTTTTGACATTTTACCCTTTTAAAATCATTAGAAAATAATGGTCGATTTGAAGTTCAATACATAGTTGTCAAACTTGGATGTTATTTACTGCAGAAAATAATGGAGGGTGTGGGCGTGCTGATGACCTGTCCCATGTTAACCTATCTCGAACAAGAACTCGAAAAGCGCTTCACACTCTTCAGATTCTGGGAGTCGCATTCCAAAACCCAGTTTTTGGAACAAAACTCTGATTCAATCGTCGCAGTGGTGGGCAACGCTTCATTTAATGCTGACTCGGACGTGATTGACGCACTGCCGCATTTGCAAATCGTGGCGAGTTACAGCGTCGGAGTGGACAAGATTGATTTGAATGAATGTGAGAAAAGAGGGATCAGAGTTACAAACACGCCTGATGTTCTAACTGAAGATGTTGCTGATACAGCCATTGGATTGATATTGGCGACTTTGAGGAAGATTTGTGCTTGTGATGGGTTTGTGAGAAATGGATCCTGGAAAAATGGTGATTTTGAGTTGACTACTAAGGTTTGTGAATCGGGAATTCTTATACGCTGTGATAATTTTATGAATATTTTATATGAAGTTGAAGTCAGATATGATTCTTCTTGTTTGTTCATAATTGAGTAAAACGGTGCTCAATGTGTTCGATGAAATTCTGTAGTCGAATTCCATGCGATGAAGAAAAACATGGGCTTTCAAAGGAAGTGGAACTTTGGGTT
The DNA here is from genome assembly GCA_903798295.1 of Fraxinus nigra. NCBI lineage: Eukaryota > Viridiplantae > Streptophyta > Magnoliopsida > Lamiales > Oleaceae > Fraxinus > Fraxinus nigra. The sequence continues at coordinate 8,766 of CAIGRH010049134.1, read as the reverse complement.
CGACTATAAAAGTTTGGAGAATTGTAGAATTTCTGTTCCATGTTGAGGCATTAGAATAATGTGTCACCATTATAAATGATCAAGCAGTGTGTTATCTCGCAAAATATGGTTGTCAAAATCTGCTTCTAAGAAAGAAAAAGAACCTAAATGTGCACTTAGTCTCAACTTTTGAATGAATTTAACTGATGTTTTCAGGCTCTTTACAATGTTAGGGCTGCTCACTTGAATCGTCGTATCGTCCTTTTGTTTTCTTGAATTTTTAATGATATTCCTGTTTTGGCTTTCATTTTTGCTGCTCCCTTTTTCAGTTCAGTGGTAAAGCAGTTGGCATAGTTGGATTGGGCAGGATTGGTTCAGCCATAGCCAAGAGAGCCGAAGCCTTCGGCTGCACCATCAGTTACCACTCCAGAACCAAGAAACCAACTACAAATTACAGATACTACTCCAACATCATCAATTTAGCTGCCAACTGTGAAATCCTCATAGTGGCATGCTCTTTGACAGAAGAAACCCACCACATTGTGAATCGAAAGGTCATAGATGCTTTAGGACCGAAAGGTGTTCTCATCAATATTGGACGAGGTGCACACGTTGATGAACCCGAACTTGTGTCTGCATTACTTGAAGGACGGATAGCTGGAGCTGGACTCGATGTGTTTGAGAATGAGCCTGAGGTACCTGAACCTTTTCTTGGACTCGAAAATGTTGTTCTTTTGCCTCATGTTGGAAGTGACACATTTGAAACTAGCAAAGCCATGGCTGACCTAGTCATCGCAAACTTGGAGGCTCACTTTCTACACAAACCTCTACTAACTCCAGTGATTTGAGAGATTTTGTTTATTTTGGTCATGAAGATTCTTTGGTGCTTCAACTTTGCACACTTATTTATATTAGAAACAATAATATTGTTCAATTTCCTTGGAAGCTTGGTAGAAATTGCAATCATGTGTGTTGAACTTTATTCTTTTGGTGCCATTTCACATAATTTATTTTCAATTAGTGGAACCAAACACATTCTATTTCTGCAACATAACACTACATAGAAAGCATTGGAAATGCTTCCTCTAAAGTCAAGTATTTAAGTACTCATCTACAACTTGAAATTTCTTAAACGGCATGCTTGGTAAGATGGACTAGACGACACAAGAAGAAAAACAAGCTAAAATCATTCCGTTGTACTATGGAGTCGTGTTTGAACCATAACGAACTATGAAAGACTGCTATGGAGGTGGAGTTGATGGGGAAGAAGAACCTTTGAAGATGAGAAAATTTAGAGTCTCCAATTTGAAATATATGAAAGTCCCTTTGCTGTGTGTGAAAAAACACCCAAAGTTGGATCCTACCACACACTGCCATCCATTCCCATATCTCTTGTCAAACTCCTGCCAATCATAGCTAATATCATCAACTTGTACACAAGATCCAGAAAGTAAATTTCTAAGTTATAAGTTGCTTATTTTGTATCAAAGAAGTAACTTCTAATCACGACAAGACGTGTTATTATCACCTTCTTGATGTGAGCAGCAATGAATTTGCAGTCTAAAACATCATAGAGATCTAGAGCTTGAGAAGCTAAAGCCATTGCTTGGATCTGCATCTTCACTGGCATGTCTGTATCCTCTATCAAACCCTTCCCTTCTAACATTTTTCTTTCTTTAGAAATTATATTTATTGTGGTTCTTGCTCAAATCTTGGAAGCCCGTAAGGATTTTTTCAGTTTTACAGTGTAATGTACAATATATAATAATAATAAATAGCTGACCTCCAAATGTAGAGGAACTATTTGATGTTTATTCTGGTGGCGGCTCATCGCCCAAGTTGTGTCCTTCTGCTCATGATTGAGCACTTTTTTTAACGTTATTATAAGTTGGGAATCCCTCATTTATCATCATCTAAACGCGGATAAGGACGTTGTGGGGGATAAAGCTAAGTGAATTTCACTTTAAATTTGCCTGAAAAAATCCAAGCTTTGAAATGAATTTCACTTCAAATTTGCTTCCCATCTTAGGAATTTTTTTCTCGTAAATTTGTACTTGTATTAATTTTTTTCTCGTATTGAGTCCTCATTCCATGTTACACCAGTATGTACAAAGTTCTACTTAGGCGTAGTAAGAAAATGGCGTGGCTTCCGAAGCTCTCAAATCGACTACCAAGCAACAAAAATGACCTTTTGGGCAAATTTGGCAGGCCTCAACGCAGTTACATGAGTCCGTAATGGGCGAAGTCCTTCAGATATTATGTCATCTCTCATGAAGATCTACCTATTACGGTATATATAGACTGTGTCTGGAGCAAATTCTTTGGCAGATTTTAATTCAAATTTCAACCATTGCACACACCTACAGCCGCAACATTTGACCACATATGAAAGGTGTCGGGGCTAGCAATTAAAAAAAACGACCATATTTATGTTGAAAATCTGATGAAAATCAACAATAGACAAGACCATAGTCTTGAAGGGACATGATGTATAGTTGAAATGATATTTCATTTGATACAAGAACTCGTTTAGTGTGACAACTCACCCAACATGACATTTCATCCCGTGCCCACTCTTTATTATATACATTCAAATCACCGCTCCCCGATGCACATGTTTTGAAGTTTAACCATATTGTTTTTATAATGTTTATGTATAGTTTAACTTGTTATGGAGTGGCATCGATCCCCCCGACATTAGTATAGACGAGCTCACTAACTACTCGTCTTCTTTATAAACTAGTGAATGAATTAACCCAAAGAACATGGATAACTATTACATCATTCATTCCCATTTTGACCTCCTCATCCTGCGGCGAGCCAACTTACCTGACATTAAACTTGTTAAACAAAGAATACTATATATGGTGAACACAGGCAGGCAAAAATTCCATTATTCCAAGTTCGTTGAGGACAGAAGTGACAATAAACTTTAGTAATAACATGAGTATACGGGTTCAAGAGGATTTTCATAATAACTACAATAAATCGAATCTACGTGTATCTATCATATACATAATCACCTAAAATGGAAAGAAAAAAGTTCAAAACTTCATATTATAAGGCCATCGAAAAATCAAATGTACGATTTATGATCTCGTAGCAAAACAACATTAAAAATAATAGAAATGATAGATCTTGATATGTCTAAAAGACCATTAAACAGCCAAAAAAAAAAAAAAAATTGTTCCTTAAACCTATTATCTTTCCTTCATCCGTCTTTCTAACGACTATTTGTAGCATTGTTGATTCCTAAGAACAGATTCGGCCCCTGTTTGAGCCATAATAAAATTTTCATTTCCATTCTTCTACTCGTTTTCACCCATACATTTTTCAATAAAATAATATTTTACATCACATCATTAACATTTCCTTCTTTTTCAAACACATATTCTCCATTAATCTACTATTCCAAAATACATTCTTTCAAAATAATGTGGCTCAAATACACACGCAGTCCAGTAGACTTTGGAAATAGTAAACGAAACAAGAAGAAATAGGATTATCCAACAATATTTTTCTACCCTTGTGAGTTACAAATCGAATAAAGTAATTAATTATTTAATGAAAGTTGGACATACTTTATTCATTGGTCCATCTTTTGCCTAATGAGCATCTCCTATGTTCCCACCAATATTCGTACAAATTGCAGCGCTCATAGTGATGATAAGGTACATGATTCCCCTTGAGAATTATAATAAACATAAATCAATATGCATTAGAGGAGCATATTGACGTAATAAATAAAAGTCCATGTCCCCCTTTAAACAAATTATTTATTTCTCATACTCATTTTCAATCATACATTCATACAGTAAAATATTTTGCACGTAAATTTAAAATTTTTCCCTACTTCTTAACCACATATATTCAAAAATTCACTATTCAAAACATTATTTTCACACAATAATAATCATCAAACAATGGCTAAGTTTTAGATGAGGCGATTTAACAAATGTGTCCTCCCAATGAAAGTTTATCATTGACGATTCAAGATTTTTACCTCTCTCGCTGTAGTAAACACTCCCCCTTTTTCACAATCTCGACGAATTTCACAAAAGAATTGCTTTCGAGTTACATGTGTGATCAAGTGCTCTAGGTGGTTATGAAGAAATAGCTATTTTGTTCTTTTAAATGACAGCATATGAATATGAATCTTTGTATTATTTCCTTCATTATTCCTGACCGAATATTAGATATTGAAGGCAATAATAAACCCTTAAAAGGGAGAATGTGATCTTCAATATCAAATTATAAAGGAACGTTTTAATTCTTGGGAATATTACACATTTACACCATCGAAAAGAAGAATAAGGTACAATTGTTACCGAGGAAAATAGACATACACATGCTTCAAACCCTAGGACTTATACTCACAGATGTTATAAAACCAAATATATTCTTTTCCTTCCACATTCCCGATAATGTTCGATATACCAACCCAACCTGTCAAGAATGATGCAACCACAATTTTTTTAACTAAGCAACACGATGAGATTGAGCCCCTGTTTGACAACCATTATTCAAAGACTCTTTTTTCTATATATTTATTTTCAACCGCACAATAAAATATTATAAACACAAACCCAACACTTTTCCTTACGTTTTAAACACATGTTCTCCAAAAATTTAGGGATTGTTCTCTTCGTGTTTCAGTTTTCCGCTTTGAGTTTTGAAATCATTTTGAGTTTTGTGTTTTGGGTGTCCATTTTGAAATTGTTGAAAATGTGTTCTTTTTATCTTTTGAGAATTTATTATAATTGAGTTATAATTGAAAACACCCAAAACGACAAATTTGTCATTTTGAGTTTTCTTTGTAAATTTTAAACGTGTTTTTAAAAATGAGTTTTCGAAAATAGGAAAGAGAACGCGTTTTCACTGTTTTGGAAAATCGAAAATAAAAAATGGCTTGAAAACTGGAAAGAGAACGGACCCTTACTTTTCAAAACTTTGTTTTTGGGTTTTAAAGGCCATCAAACAGGGGCAGAATTTCCCATTCAAAATCTTGAAAAATGTGCATTAAATTTTTGAAATAGAGTTCAACAATACTTGCCTAGTGATACTGCACTTGCAAAGATGGTGAATGCCAAAATAAAGATGATTAAAGATGCTCGTCCAAATATATTAATCATCTTTCTTACTACATGCTGCCCTACCAATGCAGCAACGGTAGCTACAGCAACAAAATAAAGAGCTGAAAGTGAGAGTAACAGTTAGTTGAGCAACAATCTAATATATGCCTAATGATTAACTATCTTCAACTTATGCACAACTATCCATGTGTTGAAAAGAAGTTGGCTGGATAACTTACCGTATGATACTGGAAAGCGTTTCAAAAGATAGTATTGTACTACAGACATGGATGAGGAAAATACCATGGCAAATGTGGCTGTGGCACTTGAGACCTGCATCAGAAGATTTTAAAATAATTATTGTGAACTATTGTACGTGGCAGGAGATGGTTAATTACAAGTTTTAAGACAAGAATTTTAGAATATGCGTGCATTTATAATGTTATTCCATAAGCAGCTAAACGCTGGAGAGAATATTTTAGGGTAAAATGCAAAGCAACTAAAATGATGAGCTTGTAATATGGATGTCAACGAGCAGAAACTTAAAGCTCGGGCTCGGTTCGAGTAAAAATAGTTAGGACTTTTTTTGGCCCCAGCCAAACCGAGCTTTTGCTCGGCCAAAAAATCTAGGCTCGACCTGAGCGTTCGGTTCGGGCATACTGAGCCGGCCTTTTTTTTTTTTTTAATAATGAAAAGAGGCAGCCTGCTGCCTCTGCGTGGCTGCCTACAATAGCAGGCAGCTGCTGCCTGTATACAAATTTATATTTTAAATTTGCTCACGAGACGAAATGACCCGTGACACGGGCTCGGGCTGATGCTCCAAAATGGGTCTCGGCCCAAGCCGCAAGCCAGGCCGGCTCAAGCTTTTCCCTAGCCGAGCCGGCGAGCCAAATTGACACCCCTAGCTTGTAAGGAGTTGAGAAGGCTGTTCTGAGCATTCGGGCTATGGAGGGAACGAGCCCATTCTTTAAACCTACACCAGTTAACAATCCAATGGCAGACATTTTTTTTATTTTTCTTTTGTGAAATCTGTGATCACTGTTTCTTCTATCACTTACTCGATCATTACAGAAGTTACAAACTGTAACAAATCAATGTGCATGTTTGGTACATAATATTCTTGACTTGTTTTTCTTCATTGATATTGTGCATTGGTATCTAATCATCCACACAAAATGTGCCAATATTGATTCAAGACGATTGCAAAGTACCTGTGCAGGAACTCCGAGCTCTAGAAATAATGGCCCTAAAATGAATCCTCCACCAAGGCCTAGCAGCCCACCAACTATACCAGCCAAAATGCCACAGCAACAACAGAGAATCAACTGTTGCACTGTCCAATTTATTGGTGCTTCTCCCCTTGAAGCTATCACCCTCCACCCCTTATATAAGCCAACTGCCTCATAACCAGATGCTCCAATGGCTACAGGGATCTGAGAATCAACAGAAATATAAATGTCATGGTATATGTTTGTCTCGCTCTCTGACATAAATAATAAAAACTTAGGGTAGTGATCCAAGGCCTGGATATATTATTTCACAATTCGACATATGGAGTACCTGCAACAAGGTCAGAGTCCAATATGCCACTGAACAAGTTGTTGTATAATCCTGTATTAAAGATGCACAAGTCTTCTCAATAAAAACTCATAAAAAGAGTGAAAACTTGAAGGGGAAAAAAGGCCTTAGTCGAGGATTTTCAAGAATATAATAGATGAAAACCTTGCCGATATGAAGTAAAAGGATTATGGCCCAGACAGCAATGAGTATAGTGAGTTCCTTCCAGTAGACATTGTCAATAACCGAGACCTGCAAGACTTGCGGAAATCAGCGTCGGTTCGGAAATTCATTCTTGAATCTGTAACTGTTTGTGCATGTTTGGTCCATAGTAGAGGACAAGACTTGATGGTATAACGAACAAGATACTAGCTTCTTTTCTTTCTTAATATTTTTAAGTGTGGTTTCCATCCTTCCTACCTAACGTACCATTCAGGTATTAGAAGTTCGTTACCTCAGATGCTTTATAATCATTGAGACGTACTCCAGTTCCATTAGTTGGGCCTCCAGGTACAAGTTTGTATGGCACTTCTTCACTTCCATTATCTGATTTCAATTCACTCTTACTAACATGTTTTTCAAAATATTTCTCAAGATTGAAAAGTAATGCATACTCACAATCAGATGCCAAGCGTCTAGAAGCCTCCTGCATACCAAATTTAGAGACAGAAAGAAGAGATTTTCAAATCGAAAGATCAACTAGTATATCGGAACAAGTGAAAATGTATAAGACTTTAGGCTACCCTTTTCATAATGGATTCTTTCTTCCATGTTTCAACACCCTTAAAGAAAGCCTTAGTCGACATACCTGTAGTTATGACATCGTTAAGTTACCTAAAAAATGCAACTAAAAAATGTAAATAAATTGGACATCACCTATGAAAAGAACAATCAACAAAACTGTAACCATCCAGTCTGCAAAAATCACATTAAAAATAACTCCAACGCTGATCCCGAGCACTAGCATTGGTTGAAAAAGAAGAGCTAGATCATAATCGATGACAGGAAGATCAAGTATAGGATGCCGGAGCTTGATATTGTAATATACAGCAGCACCTGCTGCACCCGTAATCATACCTGGACAGAATATAAAAGGCTCAAATACAGTCCAATTATCAAAAGGATCAGAATTCAGTTCTGTATTTGTGCAAAGTGGTTGTCTTCAAATGAATCAGTTTCTTTTGCCAAAAGCTTCGCCCCTAAATTAGAAAATGAATACAAATACTGTTGACTTCTGAATTAAATGAAACTAAATATATTATTCGTTTCCCAGCTTTACATGTTACAATTGACCTGGTCGAACATTTTAGTTATTTAAATCTGAGCCAAATAACCAACAAAAACTAATTAGCAATGACTATCTGAAACTATATGTCCTCTACCTCTAGGTAGTTTTAATTCAGAATTCTGCATAAAAATAAGCAAAATTTCTAGGTTCTAGGAAAGCTTAACACGTCAAAGTTGAGTCAAATGATTGAGGATTCAATGACCATGCAATGTTCTATAGCAAGCAAATTTTTTAAGAACTTTAATTGGATGCTTCTTCACAGTTTAGTGAGGACTAATGATCAGTTGGAATTGGTGTGTTTATAAAAGAATCTGGGCTATATCTGATACCAATACAAATTGTGAACCCTTACATTTCGATATTGCAGTTGACGACTTTGGATCAAATCCTACGATTAGAGTGAGCATTGGGACAAATATTCCTCCTCCACCAACACCTCCAACACTCCCAAGAGCAGCACCAAAGAATCCAATCAATGTACCCACAACAATTCTCCAACCAAATTCTAGTTCCTGAAAATTGATAACAAACAATTAAAAGCTCTCTTTTAAGGGATGTTCAGAATGCAGTACGAAAACACAACACTGTATGTTGGTTAATATTATCATGTCCAGCCGAGCATAACAAATTCATTGTAGTTCAAATGGAAAAATAAAAGCACATTTATAATGAAAAGAAAAAACTCACAGGCCAAATATGATGGTAAAGTGTGTCTCTGCTTTGCTGCAGGAAACTGATTATTTTGCTGAAATACGCTGATCCAAATTCTTCAGTAATCCTATTGTTTGTTAAAATCCCATTTACCAATTTCGAACTCCGTTTTGCTGAAACAATCACACAGCCTAAAAGAAGCAATCCAATCAAAATCAC
>CAIGRH010049128.1:0-11100 GCA_903798295.1 Fraxinus nigra | reverse complement strand
AGCACTGAGAAAGAGAGAAGTGTTTGCATCAAGTATTTTCAACTCTTTTCTTGGAAACTAAATGCATGGAAATTTCGAATAAATTCCCTTTACCTTCCTTTCCTTTCCCTTCTCCATCACCCAAGCACTAACTACACTTTGGATACTAGGAAGGTTAATATTGTCAAAATATTTTTCGTGTTTGTTTGGTTGAATAAAATTTTTAAAGAAAAACAGATGGTAGTTGAAGGAAAAACTGTGCGGTTTAAGTTTCCTCATGAGATTCCTATATTTTTGGACCAGAAAACTGCATTTTTTTTCCTCCAAAAAGTATTTTCAGTTATTTTCTTGTAACTAAATGGGGAATTTTTGAGCTAGTCATTTTTTTTTTTGCCAAAACGGAATTTGTCTCTCGTCGAAAATTTTATTAAATATGGTAATTCAATGATTGTGGTGCCCTTTATTAAAACGTCATCTGGGCTATCTGTGCAAAGTTGACAAGTAAGACTAGAGTGTTTAAATGGACTTGGAAGTCTTGTCAATTTTTCCTTGTCTAACGAGAATGTTTAGATGGTTCGAAATTCGTAAAAGGAAGAGAGGGAGTGTCTAAAAGTAAATAGACTCGAAATTCTTGTTAACTTTGCCTAGTTTAACGAGAATGCCCATATGGTTCGAAATTCGTGCAAAAGGGAAGAAAGTGTGTCCGAAAGTAAATAGAATAAAAATAAAATTAAGCCTAGTTTAATGAGAATCCCCATATGGTTTGAAATTCTTACAAAAAGAAAGGGGGAGAGTTGGTTACATATCTGAGTAGAGAAGGGATATTTGTCAAAAAGTTTAAAAGTTGGAATGTACAAATCCAAAAGTAGTGGCTACAAAATTGATTTTCTCACTCGAAAGTGTTCTATGGGGGAAATAAATGTCTTCAATTTAAATTGACTTTCCTGTGCTTCTCTTTTTCAGCCTTATAATAAAGAATATTTAGGGGCGTAGTGTCCCCTCTCCGAAAGCTAAATTTGTGCTTCCTGTTGAGACTAGCAGTAACGGCAAAAATGAAAGCTATGGGATCAAAGTCTTCTTATTAGTGAGCTTGTAAAGATGTACACATTTTAACTAGTTAAAATCTTGATTGTAAAAGAATGTTCTTGTAGGCTTGTTCTGATTGGAATCTTGATATGAAGTCTGCCTCGCTTTATTTGTGTTCATGTTTCTCATATCTTTTAGTTTGCTTCATATATGATAGATAATCATGAACCTTTTGTGCCTCTCCTGATATCAATCAATTACTGTTCGGAGCACTCAATTTTTTAACTGGTGATACTTTGTATTATTGATAGCTAGCAATCTGAATTTATGGTTTTTCATTGATATGATGCAGTGCAACTCTTGTTTTTGAGGTGGAGTTAGTTGCTTGCCGACCTCGAAAGGGCTCAAGTCTAAGTAGTGTTTCAGATGAAAGGGGTCGACTGGAGTAAGTTATATATATAATGTTTCATTGTTTGGGTCTACATCCTTTTGTGATTACCACACTTTGTTTACTTTTCTAGTGGTGCATCAGCTTTTGAACTGAATCACGAATTTTCACGACACATTGAAGAGGGAAATCAAATAATGCATGATGTGTTGTCATACTCATAATTATCACCAACGTAAAGAAAGTTACAAGTGCCACAACCAAACTGCCTGCAGCAATAAAATTGCACGACGCGACCAATATGTGGAAAAGTAGTTGATTGTTAATTGTAGTTGAGAGTTCTTGAATTTTTCCCCATTCGATAGAGCCGAGTTGATTTAATTAATGCAGTACAGTAATTACAAGTTTGTCCTGTTAAAACAGCGCTTTTCTTTCTAGACTACACTCGAATGATGTTTCATAAGTTGAATAAGATAGAATTGAAGAGAAAACAAAGTTGAAATCTTGTTTGTTGTCCTATGTTGTTCATTTGCATACCAATAACATTTGAAACTGACGGTACTAATTCAATAAACTGTGAAATTTCTTCAGGGAGCTTAAGAAGCAGAGGGAACTTGCAGCCTCTGTCAAAGAGGAAGAGAAGAAGAAAAGGGAAGAAGCAAAGGCAGCGGCTGCTGCTCGGATTCAAGCTAAGCTTGAAGCAAAGAAAGGTCAGGGCAAGGGAAAGGGCAAATCCAAATAGGATATCTAGATATGGTCCTATATTGAAGACATAATTTTGGATGGAGTTACTTACCTATTATAATTCAATATTGTTCAAAGAGGCCCAATCTTAATGAGGCAGTTTAATCACCTGAGTTGTGCTCAAATATTAACAGCGGTGCCATATATTACCATTTCAACAAAAGATTTTATCAAGTCTGTCTAACAATGCTGCTAAAGCTGATCCTATTTGAGACCCATTAATTTATTAGTCACCTTGATATTGAATTACTTGAAAATGTTGTCAATGAAAAATTGCTGCCGAAGCCATATCTCTAAAAGTTTCAAGTTTTAATTATTAGTGTGTGTAGAAATTTATTCATTTTTATGTGATTTTTCCCTTTAAAACTCGTTTTTATTAAAAGCTAACATAATCTCGTAGTTGTGGCATTGAGACTTCAATTGAGAAATCTGTATGCTCTCATATTATATTAAACTACTTCGTCTTAGAAAATTCATTGAAGAAACTTAATTAATTATACCTTAATGTTTATTTTTGTTTCTTTAATATTGTTTTGACAATTTCTCAATTCTCTTCAATTATTTGGCATTGTACACGAATCAACAGACATTTTGGCTTTAGATTGTTATTGATTTTTAGAATGATCTATTATTTGGCATTGTATCCATTCGCCCGGATGGATACACATCATGTTTATTCAAAAAGTCGTAGGGGATTGTTAGTAATGAGTTTACGGGAGCGGTTAAAGAACTCTTTAATTCTAGTACTCTTCTTAAACAAACGAATCATACGGTCGTTGCTTTGGTTCCTAAGGCAAGTCACTCAACTTCCATGGGAGATTACAGACTGATTGTATGTGGTAATGTGTTTAACAAGGTGATAACTAAGATCCTTGCTTCTTTATTGGGACAATACTTGGGACAATCATTGATCAAGCACAAGCCGCATTTGTGGAGGGTAGGAGCATGATGGAGAATATTTACCTTGCTCAAGAGTTTTTGAGATAATAAAACCGTAAAAGGGTCGCTTCAAGATGCTTTCTTAAAATAGATCTAAGGAAGGCATACGATTCAGTTAATTGGGACTTTCTAAAAAGTGTGTTGAAGGGATAGGATTTCCCCAAAAAAAATTGTTGGATGGGCGATTGGATGTATTACTACAACTTCATACTCTACTGCACTTAATGGTAGCCTTCCTGGATTCATAAAAGGAAGGAGCTTCGTCAAGATGATCATTTATCACCTTTCTTGTTGGTTCTTTGACTTCAATATTTATCAAGAATGTTGAAGGAAGCAACTGAGAATAGTGACTTCAATTTTCATCCTAAATGTGGTCCCTTAAAGATGATTTAACGCTTTTTGCAAGAGGAGATGTATTATCGGTTAAAATCTCGTTGTATTGTTTATCAAAAATTGGAGATGCATGGGACTAAGGATGAATATTAGCAAATCGAGCTTGTATACGGCTGGAATTCATGGGCAAGAGTTGGAGGAAATTCAGGAATTAACTAATATGCCTAAGGGATCTATGCCATTTTGTTATTTAGGAATTCCACTCGCGGCTGAAAAACTGAAAATCAACTCCTACGGCTCGTTTTTAGACAGAATTACAGCGTGTATTTGTGCCTAGAAATGCTCTATGTTGTCTTACGCTGGAAGGGCCGAGCTTGTGCGGGCAGTTCTTCAAGGGGTAGAATGCTTTTGGCTGTCCATATTTCCTATCCTAGCCATGGGTATATCTAGAGTTGTTGGATTGTGTCGGAACTTTCTTTGGGGTCCCAAAAAGCCATTAGTAGCATAGGAAAAGGTATGTATAATGAACTATGAAGGTGACCTTGGCTTTAGAGACATCAAAAGTTGGAATCAAGCTTTGCTTGCGAAATCTCTATGGAACATTCATAATAAGAAAGACACTCTTTGGATAAGATGGATCAACCACGTCTATCTTCGCGGGGCTGAAATCTGGGACTCACCCAAAAAAGGGAACTTACATGTTTAACCAAATTCTAAGTTGTAAAACTTACTTGAAAATCTCAAAACGAGGTTGAATCACTTGCCTTCTGCTTGCTTGCTTTCCATACCATCTTCTGCCTACTTCTTGGTCAAAAACTCGATCACCATGGAAGGAGCTTGATGTTTACAATCCAAGAACCTAATGTGAGATGTTATATTTCCAAAAATCAAGCATCCACCCTCATCTACTTTTTTTTTTTTTTACCCTTTCAAGAAACCCAAATTTTTGCATATATATTTATTGTTTGTTGTATAATGGAAGTTATATTTGGTTGAGAGTGGTGGAAGGTTTAATTTTAAACTCAAAACTTAACTCCTCCCTCCAAAAAACCATCCTATACAAATCGGGTCGGGTCAATCCACATGAACGATCTGTTTTCTTCCAACATCTCCAACCCGCACATGGTAGATTTGACTTGATTCTAATATAATCTCAATTATATTTATCTCAATATTTCTAAGTTCATACAGGTAAATGGATTGTGCGACCAGTGAGTTAATTTAAGAGCACACAATGGTATGTACCTATTAGGGATATAAAGCAGTTCTACAAGAGGAAATATATTTTCTCGCTATACCCCAGACATATTTTGTAACACCAATTCGAGTATTTCTAATCCTTCAATAAACCAAAGAACATACTTTACTTTCTCATATATATTTTATTCACAATTGTGTCGCAAAAATCAAATAGTTAACACAATTATCAAGCTGGTAAATACAAATTGAGGTATTAGATAAAATAGTCTTTCTGTCCTACTTGAATCCCTTAATTTCAAATCAGTTACTTTCCTAGATATGTTCCATCAAACCGAATCAATCGTAGTTATTGGCAACATGCTAAAGTAGCAATACCAAAATAAAATTTCAAGAAACAGTCCAAAGTCATAATGGTATAAAACTGAGGTCATAAGTACATCAAGACTCACACAATGAAGAAACAAGAATCAATTCTTTTATTTCTCATTGGTCGTTAAAGCACACGTGTTATGATGTTTTCTCCTTTTCTTGGGGCATATGTCTAATCTTAAAAATAAAATACACCGCACAGATCATAATTTAGATAATCCTCGATATCTAACATGAGTTTTCCTAATCTTTATTCCTCTAGGCAATCCCAATTGACAACTCGATCTAGCTATAGAACGTGTTTTATGGATAGCAAAGAATTCATACCGATTTGTTGTAATCTCATCTTGATATCTCATCAAGGTGACTGGATCATATACACAATATGTTCGATGTTTCTTATCTTAGCACATCTCAAAGTGTCCAAGGCGATTGTTCATGTAAGTAAACAAATCTCAACCTGTTTAACATATTTTATGTGCGTATATTAAATAGTAATATAAAAATCACGACAGAAGGTTACTCTTAACATATGAACTCAAATATTATTCATTAATAGACTTATATGAAAAGTTTACATAATACATAATTCAAATTCTACGCAATCCCAGAGATTTAACATGAGTCATAAAAATCTCTAGGGATAGGTTTTGGAAATTCATCAACTACCATTTGGTGCGTAGAAATATATTGTAAACTCGCTTTCTTCTTTCATACGATATCTCTTACAAAATTATATTTTATATCAATGTGTTTGATGTTGCTGTGATACTTGGGATCCTTCGTATATCCAATAGCTGCCTGACTATCACAGTGAATCAATATAGGTCCCACATCACCACTAAGGATTCTTAGATGCTGTAAGAATCTCTTTAACCAAACAACTTCATGCTATGCTTCCATTGTAGACAAGGAAATGCATGTCCGTTTCTTACTACTCTAAGAGATGGCGACATCATTAAATAAGAATGCATATCTTGAAATTGATTTGCGCTCATCTAGGTTTCCATCCCAATCAGTGTTTGTATATCCTTTTAAGCACAAATCATTTTCTTGATAGCATAAGGAGTAATTAGCAGTACCCTTCAAGTTTCTCAATATCCTCTTAATAGCTTTCCAATGCTTTCTTCCGAAATTAGATTGATACCTGTTGACCAGACCTACGACATAACAAATGTCGGGATGAATATACATCATAGCGTATATCAAACTCCCAACCGCATTGGAGTATGAAATTCTTTCCTCAAGAATTTTAGGATACATACGAAGACTTAGAGTTTCACCTTTTGATATAGGAGTGTCAATGGGATTACATTTCTCCATTTTGAAACGTTCAAGATTTTTCTTATATGATTCTTGTGATAGAGCAAGAAGCCTCTTCGAACGATCTCTATGAATTTTAACACATAATACGTAATCTGTTTCAACAATGTCCTTCATTTCAAAATTTGAGGACAACCATTTTTAATGGTTTTAATATACTTGTTATCATTCCCAACTAGTAAGATACCATCTACATAGAGAGAGACAAAATTACAAATTTCTCATTGGACATTTTCAAATAAAGATAGTGATCTTTGTCCATCATGACAAATTGTATGGGATAACTACTTTGTCAAATCTCAAGTACCGCTGTCAAATCTCAAATTGTATGGGATAACTACTTTGTCAATTAATCTATTCAATTTACAAACTTTATTTTCGTAGCTAGTTTTAATGAAACCTACTGGTTGTTGCATGTAGATTTCTTCATCCAATTCTTCATTGAGAAAGACAATCTCCATGCCTATTTGATGTAATTCTAAATTTAAACGTGCTACAATAGCTCAGAGTAGGCGAATTGAAGTAAATCTCACTACTGGTTAAAATATCTCTTCATAATCTATACCCTCATGTTGAGTATAACCCTTTGCCACCGAGCAAGCCATATACCACTCTATAGTTCCATTTGTTATTCACTTTATTTTGAGAATCCATTTGTTCCCAATGGCTTTTCGACCAGATGGAAGATCAACTAAGTCCGAAACTTGATTCGATTTTATAGACTCCATCTCTTCTTCTATTGTATTCTTCCACTTTTCCTTTGCAGGGCATGATAGAGCTTCTTGTACTGATTTTGGTCCTTCATTATCCTTTGAAGATACTAGGAAAACTTGCCCTTCAATTTTGAAATGACATTTAGGCATACTTCTTCTAGTACTCTTATGAAGTAAAAGCTCCGATGTGACCCTATCACTTGGAGTTGGAGATAAATTGCTCCCACTTGGATCAACAGGTGGAAGTGATTCCTCTTGCACCTCGGTTGATCCATCAAATACAACTCTATCATCTAATTCATGCAAAGGTTCTCCATGTTTAATTTCTCCCTTACTAAGAAAATTATTCTCAAGAAACGTCACATCACGTCACTATATCTTAGTTATAGTCTTATATTGATTTTCACCTTTGAACATATATCCTTTGGATTGGTCTAAGTATTTTATAAAGATATACTTCCTACCTTACGAACCGAATTTTCTAAACTTACTTGAGGAATCATGGATATAAGCAACTAATCCTCGAAATCTAAGAGAACTCAAATAAGAGGATACCTGTCCAAAGCTGATATGGTGTAATATGTATCGATTTAGATGGAACTATATTCAAAATATAGATCTCCCCAATAGGAAATATGTAAGTCAGCCTCCACCATCATGAACCACACCATTTCTAGCAACATTTTATTATTCATCTCAGCAACACCATTTTGTTGAGGTGTATCGGGAATAGTTAACTGCCTAATGATTCTCTTATCATTACATAGTTCTTTAAACTCTTCAGACAGATATTCACGTCCTTGGTCAATTCTTAAGGCTTTCACCTTTCTATCTATTTGACTTTTTACCACATTTAAATATAGTCTAAAGCATTCTAATGTCTCTGACTTGTTAGAAATCAAATAGACATAACTATACTGCGTGAAATCATCTATTAAAGTAATGAAATAAAAGGCTTCATGTCTTGCCCTCACATTCATAGGGCCACATATATTTGAATGGACTAACTGCAATGGATGTTTGGCTCTTAAGGCTATAGTGAAAGGTTTTCATATTGTTTTTCCGATTAGACAATGTTTACAAGTAGGTAAGGAAACCTTAGATTTTGAACCTAGCAAGCCTTCTTTAGCTAATCTATTAACTATCTTTTGCCCAATATATTCTAATCTAACATATCATATAGATATATATATATCAACATTTAAATCTTTAGAAAAAGAAGAAGATGTGTTCATAGAAAAACAACAATAATCACATTCTACATGTCCAGATCCATAAAATACATTACCATTGTTTATACAAACAAAGTTACCTCTTAAAAAAACAATAACGGAAATTAAGTTCATTCATATCCCTGGTGCAAACAGAGAATTATGAAGGAGAATAGTACGGCCACCACGTAAATGTAACTTGCATGTACCGATCCCTTTCACGTCCACTCTGTACCAAATGGAAATCGACGGAACTCCACAAATGCCTCACAATCCTTGATTACATGGCCTAGCGCTCCTGAGTCTACAATCCACATAGGATAAGATTTAGTTAGCATTAAAGTACTTGAAACATAAACATCACCAAAAGAAGTATTTATAAGAGGTACCTTCATTGACTCAGGGCATTCTAGAGCAAAGTACCCAACACTTGCTAGTTGAAGCATTTCAGCTTGCTCTTATCTTTCTTCTTTTCAAACCATTTACCTTTCTTGTTGCGCTTATGTTTGTTCTTTTTAGGTCCATGTCCAGTTTCTTTTCTCGCCTTTGAACCGATTCTTGGCTTCAAACCTAAAACTTTTCCATAACTAGATTTAGCCACAAAAGCACGTCCTAGAGATTTAGCCATACCAAGGCGAGCATCCTCTAGTTCCACATGGCAGACAACATGAGCAAATGTTTTGATGCTATCATTGTGAGTCAGATTGATTTTTAGATGTTCGGGGATCAAAGCCTGAACTTGTTGCTCATCAGAGAGTATGTGACCACTCAACTTCAACTCTCTACTCATAGTAGACATAATCCTCAAATGCTGTGTGATATTGTGATTATGAAATTTCTTGTAAGTATCAAACTTAATAGTCAGTTGTTTGAGTCTAGTCACACTAGTACCACCATATTTCTTTCTCAAAAATTTTCAGATGTCATGAGCAGTTGAGAACTACCCACATTCATAAATGAGATCGTCCACCATGAAATTTACCAAAATTGTATGAGCAGTATATATATATATATATATATATATATAGTCAAAATATCTTGCTTAATTTGTACATGATTAATTGTTTAATTTAATGGGAGTTAAGTTTCTTTAAACAACTATTGAACATGAAAAAAATAAAATCTCACATAGATAATGTTCGACAATTTGAACTAACCATACATATCTAAATTAATTATAAAATTCTCATTTTCTGAATTATCAAGATATTGATCAAATAGCTATAGTGTAGAGGTGGTGAATTATCCATAACTTCAATAACAATATGATGTCAATGTTTAGGTCCTTAGGAGCCGTTCTTATTAGATGATACATACTCTCCACCTTACATATAAGCTGTCCCAAATGTATCACTTCCTAACGCATTGCTTTGAGATATTTTGTGTTGTACTAGGTTATGTTGTGGATCTATTTCATAGTTTCTATAAGCACGTAATTTTTCAACACGTTCCACAATCCATGCTTAACTAGTTTTTCATCTAAGGATGCCAAAAGTGTACGTTGATCCAATTATATCTGATCAAGCATAAATATTGAAAACTAGTCATAATGGATCACATAACTTAATCAAGATCCACACCGCTCATGAACATATATAAAATGTAGTATTTCAAACACTTTCAAAGCATTTTTCATTTTCAATAAAAATGAGAGCTCTTAAATAAAAATCTCCTACTGGGCAAATATCACTTAATAAATATTCTAGATTTTATAAAAATATTTTTAGAATTTAATCAAGTCCAAAAAATATTTTCAATACTTTTATATAATTAATTTCAATAAAAAAATAAAAAAAATATTTTTATTTTTCTAAAAATTAATTTTAATAGCACATAAAAATCAAGAACATTTCAAGGATCCAGTTGCAATTTTCGAAATTATTATTGAAATAATCAGCTTCCAAAAAATAATTTTGAGACTAATATGTGACATACAATTTTCCAAATTACATTTGGAATAATCAACATTCAAAAAATGTGGGGACCAACATGCAATTTTCGATATTGCATTTGAAATATTTAAGGGACCACTTTGCAGTTCTCTTAAAATTGANTTGATTTTTATAAAATATTTTAGAATTTAATCAAGTCCAAAAAATATTTTCAATACTTTTATATAATTAATTTCAATAAAAAAATAAAAAAAATATTTTTATTTTTCTAAAAATTAATTTTAATAGCACATAAAAATCAAGAACATTTCAAGGATCCAGTTGCAATTTTCGAAATTATTATTGAAATAATCAGCTTCCAAAAAATAATTTTGAGACTAATATGTGACATACAATTTTCCAAATTACATTTGGAATAATCAACATTCAAAAAATGTGGGGACCAACATGCAATTTTTGAAATTGCATTTGGAATATTTAAGAGACCACTATGCAATTTTTCCAAAATTAAATTTGGAATCATTCACCTCCACGGCAACAGTTCAGGTTCCTGCCATTTTTTTTTTCAGATTTCTGTCAAAACTTCGTAAGGTCATAACTTCTTCAATTCAAGGTAAAAAATTATGTTCTTTATACCGTTGGAAAGGTATCAAAAAGATATATCAAATCATACTTAATGGTTATCATGAAACACAATGTGAAAGAAATTATCGTGTAATTAAGTTTCGGATTTTACCGATTTTAATGCAAAAATCAGATTTTCATCCAAAATTTCGAAACCTCATAACTTCTTCATTTTAAGTCCAAAATTTGAGTTCTTTATATGACTGGAAAGCTAATGAGAAGATATTTCTAACCATACTAATCTTACTGCATGATGATAAATGAGCAGATGACAGTAAATATTTAAAATTTCTGCAATTTTATCTAGTGTTTCATTTTTCTCCAAATATATAAAACTTGCAGATATGATCTACATCATA
>CAIGRH010049073.1:0-15054 GCA_903798295.1 Fraxinus nigra | reverse complement strand
TTTTTTTTTTTTTCTTAAATTTTTTGGCAATGAAAATAAATTATATCTCTTTAATGGACAATTTTCATGGAAAATAAAGTCAAACGAACACCAAAATATCCAAAATTTCAATATTTAAAAATTATTCCAATCAAATACAATTAATTGACCATTCCCAACAAAATAAGTTTTAGGTAATTCAATTTCTTGAAATTCATCTTCTTTCCACCCAATTCCATTCTTGCAATCAAACGGGCCCTTACTCTTCAAATATCAGATTTCTCCGTTTAATGATTTATTATTCTCTCTTTTATCATATCCCATTCCCTCTATATCTTAGTGTAATTCAAACCAAAATCCATACTGCACAAACCGTAAAAATCTATTGCCAAACACCATTCATTTTCTCAAATGTACGANAAAACAAAGTCAAACGAACGCCAAAAGATCCAAAATTTCAATATTTAAAAATTATTCCAACCAAATACAATTAATTGACCATTCCCAACAAAACAAGTTTTAGGTAATTCAATTTCCTGAAATTCATCTTCTTTCCACCCAATTCCATTATTGCAATCAAACGGGCCCTTACTCTTCAAATATCAGATTTCTCCGTTTAATGATTTATTATTCTCTCTTTTATCATATCCCATTCCCTCTATATCTTAGTGTAATTCAAACCAAAATCCATACTGCACAAACCGTAAAAATCTATTGCCAAACACCATTCATTTTCTCAAATGTACGATACAGCATTTATTTGAAACCCTAATTCATACAATCACTCAAATTCATTTGGATTCTTAATACACAAAAAAATCTTAAAACTTTACATTAATATCATTCTACAGGCCATTATTGAAGATATAGATATCACTTGTAGTATTCAAAATCGGTTAGTTCGGAAAATGACTCCAAATTCATTCTAGTTTAATGATATTCTTCGTGGTTACAACGTAAAATAATGTGTTACATTTTCTGTAACAAGTAACATGATTCATAGGTAAAATGCACTTTGCTTCGTATATAGATTACTCATTTTTCTAGTGTTGATATGAGTGAAGTTTATGTTGAACGCTTGGAAATTATAAATTATAGAGGCTTGGATTGACTACAAAAACAATTGATCAAGACGTTGATCAACTTTCAAATGGAAAAAGGTAAAAAATCAAAAGTTCATGCTATTTTTTTATCAATATTGTTTATGTCAATATGTGTGTCAATGTTTCTCATGTTTCGTGTTCAGAATGTTATATATTGTGTGACAGGATAATATAATGTGTTACATACGATGTAACATATTGTGATACGCTGGAACACATTGTGAAATAACGTGTTATAGGAGAATGTAGCAATGTAGCATCATAGTGGGATATAGTTGTCTTTATAGACAACGTAACATATTGTGTTAAAATTTTAAAAATGGCAAATTTGACTGTAAAACACAAACCAAACACTACAACATTTTACACATTTTATAAGATTTAAATATAGCATTCTTGTTGATTATCTTCTAAATTAAAATTGAATTTTATCTAAATATAATATAATAGCATCTTTTTAATGAGCCACCAAATTAAAAAGCCCAAAANAGGAAAATATAGGTGAGTAATACAATAAATAACAAGATTTTGTGAGGGGAAGCAAGCACAGGAGATGTCGAGATAGAGAGCTCGTGTTAATTGGATTGGAGATGAATTGGGAAATTTAATGGATTGAAAGGGTATTTGAGTCTTTTGATGATAGGGATATTTTGGACATTTTTTTACCATTTATTTATTCTATTTTTTAATGGAGGCCGTTTTACCAACAAACATTGAGAAAATCTTCTTTGTTCAAATACATTGTTTGATTAGGCTCTTTAACAAAGAGTCCCTTTACTTAAAGGCAAGCCCAAATTGCTTCCCTCCATAATTTACCCAAATATTGAATCCCGCTTTTTATAATACCCTATTCTATTCTTTCTTCCCCTTATTCTCAGTTTCAACCTCTCTACTCTCTTCCCCTGCGTCCCTCTCACTCATTCTTTCTTTTTCAGCAAATCGCCCTTCGTCACCACAGATTAATCTCGGATTTTTCAACTTTTGCCTGCTAATTCCATCATTCTCTATGTTCAGAAACTTTTTGTTGGAAATCTAAAGCATCTATGGTTTGAATCTGCCTTGTTGTCAATCAGGAGATGATTGTTTCTCCTTCGCTTCCTTAAGAAGGTAAAAACAAATTTCGTTTTTTTGGTTATTACATCTATTGCAACAAAGGGACCTCTACAAATTTTGGTGTAAAATTTCTCTCAACATCAGTTTTTTTTTTCGATTACACGATTCTTTGTTATTTGGTGTTTTGTGGGTGTACATAAGACTTCGAATTTTGTAAACATGATTTTGCTATTTATATAGGTGTGATGACACTGAATTTGATGGGTTCATCTATTTTGTTAGTTCTGTTATTGAATTATTGTGGTGATTTCTGATGGTTTGTCTGTTTATCATTTTGATATCAATATTTCTGGTTGTCATTTTGTTTCTGTTATTACTTCAGTGTAGAGATTTTTGATGGTTTGATATCAATGTTTCTGTTTATCTTAGGCTATGATGCAGGTGCACACTTGAATATTTATCACATTCTTCCATTCACAAAACCTGAAGCTTGTGATATCTACCGTGCAAACCTAAAAACGTGTTTTATCATCCCTATTCTCCTAATAGTAGTTATAGTCACATTAGTTTGTGTTAAAATTAAGGAATAAAAGCTCGATCATTCTAATTTAATACACTACAAACAGGGCATTAATGGGGAAGAAGAAGCCCCATCACTTTTCACTCAACTGGGCACAACCATTAGAAGCATATCAGAGCCAATGAAAATCTTATATGTTATAACAACGCTTACTTGGGTAGGTTGGTTTCCATTTATACTGTATGATTCAAATAGGCTCCCATTCATAAAGTATTGCAATTTATTGGGAATATAGCTTAGTTGTCGTTGCAATTGCTTTTTATCTTTTGGTGGATAAGATAATTGATGTAACACATAAGACAGCATAGTGGATGCACGTGAAAGTCTTCTAAAATAAATTGCTTCTGCTCTCACCTACATTTGTATCCTTGGTAACGATGTTGTCAATCTTTAGGTGACTAAGCCTGTTATTATGGTGCTTTTGCATGTCCCTACCAATTCTTCTATCTTTTAATATGAAATGGCTCTTCGCAGACTGTTCATTTTGCGAGATCTGGAAAGACCTAAGGAGGATGGTTTGAGCCTAGAGTTGTGAGTATATGATCATGTTGTCATTTCGGATACAGTTAAAAACTGTTCTTTACTATTACTAGTAGGTTGTTAATTTAAGTCTTGTATTACATTTTTTATTAGTCTTATATGTTAACTTTTGCATAAATCTCTAGATCAAAGAACCACACTTACGATGATGTTTCAAATATCCCTCAACAAAATCTGACCAGGAAGGAGCTTTTATGAATTTGGCCACATTCAAATTCATTGATTTATTTTCCTTATTTTTAGAATCGACGAATACCTTTTTTAAGCGAAGATTGACGTAGTTTGCTTCAAGGAAGCCTTAGGGGCAGATAGAGGTTCCACAACTCTCATATTTGCTGTTGACTTCATATCAGAATTTGATTTTTAAGGTGAGAATTCATATACCCACTGGACTCTGATTTTCATAGACATATTATGTTATACATGACCTTGTTTCATTAGTAGTTATGTTATTTGTAGGAGTAATACCAATTTTCCCTTTCAGGCATTAGTTTCTACTTCTTGTTATCAGCTTGCTGTTCCATTTGATCTATGTAACTCTATTTTGTGTAGTCGTATTATGTAGAATATAAATGGAATGCGTTTTTAAAAATTGTTTGTTTGAGTGCAAATGCTAATCTCATTTAGACAAAAAAAAAAAAAAACTAAAGTTAATTAAACGAGGACAAGGATATAAGCGGTTTACACTATGGTAAAATAGACTGTAATATACTTCCAAAGATTAGAAGTTATGACTCTTAACAAAATAAATGTAAAAGACAACAAGCACTTTTATATTCACGCTCAATTTCAAGACTCACCACCTATTTATCAATCATTCTTAAAAAAATCTTAGTTTCCTTGTTTATAATATATGATTAGATAATAATACATCAAATGTTAAAAGAAAAGTAAAACTCCTAAATGATTTTAAAAAACTTAGATTATTGTTCTTTTCTTTTTCTTTTTTAATATAAGATTGAAATGTTCCATTCTATATAGGTATACTCTTATTTACTACTAGGATAATATTTTGGTTCCCTCAAATTATGGATAAAGAATGGGTGCGTCTTAACAAGTAATTTATACTTTGTCATGTAATTTATATACTTTATATGTTACGATTATATATTAGAACCTTGTCTTTTAAAATTGTTAGTGCTTCACAAGAGTACATAAAAGCTTCAGAAAAATTTGTCAACACTGCTCATCATAATTTAGGCAAATCAAATAAGATTTTATGTCCTTGTAAAGGTTGTCGAAACTTAAGCCATCAATATGTAAATATTGTTCACGAGCATCTGGTCATAAGAGGAATGGATTCGATTTACACAAATTGGTTTCACCATGGAGAAAAACTAATTAGTAATGTTGATCCTACAAGTAAAGGAGATATATTCAACTTGTTTAAAGCTGCACATACGAATGAAGAACATAATAATGAAGCTTTTGAAAAGAATTTGGATGATGACATTAGTCGATTGGTAAAGGATGCTGAAACTTCTCTGTATCCAGGAAATGAAAAATACAAAAAGCTATCTTCAATTGTGACCTTATATAAGCTTAAAACTATTAGTGGTTGGTTAGATAATAGCTTTACGGAACTTCTAAGCATATTACATGATATGTTACCTGAACGTAATGTAATTCTTACATCAACACTATGTGTAAGAAAATTTCTTAAGACATTTGATTAAGGATATGAGAAGATTTATGCATGGGTCAATGATTGTTGTTTGTTTAGAAACGATAAAAAGGAATTAGACAGTTGTCCAAAATGTGGTTCTTCGAGATGGAAGGTTGATAAGCAAACACGAAAGAGTAAAAACGGTGTACCTGCTAAACTCTTAAGATACTTTTCTATAAAACCTATATTCCAGAGGATGTGTAGTACACCAAAGATTGTCGAATCATTAACATGGCATTCAACTAATCGGAGTGTTGATGGTAAAATGCGTCATCCAGTGGATTCTCCATCTTGGGCTTTAAGTGACAACAAGTGGCCATTGTTTGCAAATGATTCACGAAATCTTAGGCTTGGGCCTGCCACCGATGGTTTCAATCCAGCCAACAATTTTATCTCTACCTATAGTTGTTTGCCAATGATGTTGATAATTTATAATCTACCACCATGATTATGAATGAAAAAAGAAAACATCATGTTGTCATTGTTAATTCCAGGGCCTAAACAACCTGGGAATGATATCGATATATATTTGCAACCACTTATAGATGACTTGAACGAATTATGGAATATTGGGGTGAATGTGTATGATGCACACACTCAAGCAATCTTCAATTTGAGAGCAATACTAATGTGGACTATTAATGATTTACCTGCTCTTGGAAATTTACCTGGTCTTGTCCTATATGTCTTGAGAATACTCACTCACAGTGGTTAAAATTCAGTAGAAAATTTACATACATGGGTCATAGGAGATTTTTGTCACCAACTAATCTGTTTAGGAAAAAGAAATCTTGGTTTGATGGATATGAAGAAAAGGGAAGTGAGCCTAAAATTATGTTTGGTAGCAACATTTTGGTTACTCTTAAAGATTATTTTAATAATTTTGGGAAATCTTAGAAATGAAAAAGAAAGACATGGTGGGAGCATGCTAACATGGAAAAAGAGATCAATCTTTTTTAACTTACCGTATTGGGAGGTAAGATTTTGGCATTTTCCAACTCTTATTTAATTTTTTTTCAATTATTTGATTATAATTTTTGTATGAAAATAACAAAATGTTTTTGCTTTGTTACATTATTAGGTGTTACCGTTACGTCATAATTTAGATGTAATGCACATTGAGAAAAATGTATGTGAAAGCATCCTTGGTACATTGTTAGACATAAATGGTAAAACAAAAGATGGATTAAATGCTTGTAAGGATTTACAAGACATGGGAATTAGGAAGGAGTTACATTCGAAGGACAGAGGTAATAGAACATACCTTCCTGCTGCTCCACATACGTTATCAAGGTCAGAGAAACAAACAATTTGTAAGAGATTGTTTAACTTGAAGTTACCTGATGGGTATAGTTCAAATGTAGCCAATTGTATATCAGTAGATGAATGCCAAATTATTGGCCTCAAGTCACATGATTGTCACGTTCTCATTCAACAACTCTTGGCTATAGCATTAAGAGGTTTACTTCCAAAAGGACCACGAAATGCAATTTTTAGACTATGTGTTCTTCAATAGATTATGCCAACGTGTTGTTGATAGGGAGAAAATAGTAATACTAGAAGATGAAGTAGCCGAAACCTTATGCAGTCTTGAAAGATTCTTTCCTCCAGCATTTTTTGATATCATGATGCATTTGGTGGTACATTTGGGAAGAGAGATACAATTATGTGGTCCAGTTCATTATCATTGGATGTATCCTTTTGAGAGGTGAGAAATTCACACTTATTTGGATAATTTTATGCACATAATTTCATTGCTAATACTAATTTGTTTACTTTGTTTAATTCTAGACATATGAAGATATTCAAAGGACATGTGAGAAATCACGCAGTCCCGAAGGTTGCATAGCTAAATGTTACCTTGCAGATGAGTGCATGAATTTTTGTACCGAGTTTATGAAGCAAGAGAAATTGATCATCGAGAGGGGCGCAATCAAGATTATGTTAGCAATGAAATGACTGGGGGACATCCCATATATGCTCCAAAATTTATTACATTAAGTAATGAAATCTTAGAGATATCACATCGTTACGTGTTATTCAAAACATTTTTAGTGGAACCTTATTTGGAGTAGTCATTCACTTTTTAAGGAGAATAAGTACACAAAATATATATTAATTTGCAATTTCGGATAACTTGCTTATTATTAGAATGCATAAAGAGGAGCTAAAGCGATAGAAGCCTTGAAAAAAATGAAAGCTTGCTTTGGAAAATGCACACTGAGAAATTTTCAGTTTGGTTAAAGAAGAAGGTTGTACATAATCTTGATAACTTCTTATCTTCTCATTATAAGAATATATATTTTGAATATAAATATCACTGATATATGTCCAACTTTTTTGCAGATTGAACTAGGCTCTACCATAAGTAATGAATCAGATTTAGGAGTTAGGAAGAAAATGACAAATTTGCAGCTTTATCGAATGAAATTAATTTTTAATTTTTTACTTTCCAGATTTTATCAATGCTTTAAAAATCGACCCGAAAAGGAAAAATGATGAAGGGTCAAAAGGTTGAACCAAAGTCAAACCGAGATCAAATCTGTGATTTTTAAAAAATTTAAACATTTAAAAAAATCGAGACCAGATAGTACAAAAATTTAATACACACACATATACACATTTAAAAATTTTAAAAAATATATACATTTATATAAATTGAATTAGTTAAACCGGGAACGAGTCACCAATTTTCCAAAAACCGGTCAATTTAACGAATTCTGGGACTGGTTTTTTATTAGATGTTTTATAAGCCTACCGAACCCATTTTGGTCTCGATTCTCGATTTTTCCAACCGAGCCGGACCGGTTTTTGAAACACTGGATTTTATAGCGCTGATTCCCAAAATAACACCAAGGGAATTGTTAATTCTTCAAAGATCACTCAATTCTATGAAAATATTACATGAGAACCCAAATTCGTATCAGGCTTTCGACGCTACTTTTAAAAGAGAATTCTCCACCATTCAAGTAAAACACTACAAACAAAATTAAGAAATAACCACCTCTCATCATATGATTTCAAATATGAGAATTTAAGTCCATATCCATTAAATACAAACCAAATTCTACCAATTTCCAAACACAAACAAAACATCTTCAGGCAACTACATTATTCATTGATCAAGTTTGATCGGCTAGGCAACTTGGTAAAATAAGCAATAATGTCTAACACGTATATAATATGCATTGCCTAAAGGATCGATCATGTACATCTCAATTCCAAATGTTAGAAAATGATCACAATCCCAACGAAAACAGAAGCAATTACAAGAATTCAACCTTCCAAACTATAAGTACCTCGGATTGTTTTATTCCTTTCTCAAAGAGGGGCTGTCTCAAATGTTAATAGTGTGCTAACATCATCCAGAAAGGTGCAATCAGAAGGAAATGCTACTGCACAGCATGATTTTGGTTCTAAAGGATGGTGCATGAACATGAGTTCTGCTTTTGTTTCTCCCGGTTCTTATCTGCACCCGAAACAATGCAAAATTAGAATGCTGAATGTTGGATCCTCTCACAATGTTTATAAATGAAAAGCAATACTTACATCCTAAGACGGAAATAACAAAGCAAAATCATATGAGATGATGAAGAAGTCATATTTTTAAAAAGAATATTTCATTTAACCAACGTGTCAAAAAGATGGCCCAAATACATGCTGATTCTCAACTATTAATTGATTTCCTATTCCACTAAATCACCATCTTCCTAGCTCAGAAACTTTACAAGAACAGCATCAGAAAATGGTTCCATCTTTTTTGTTGAGTGCTATGAAAAACACAAGATCATGTAGACACTTGGTCAAAATATCACTAATCAAATTCCAATATGAAGACGGCAATTTTAAGATGGAAGTAAGTTTATTTTGAAACCAAGGTATGACTGCTTTACATAAAAGTAATCTATCCAAACTCGTTTGTAAGCAAATAATTGGCAAATGTAAATTTAACTATTATTTTTTTAAGCTAAGCCAAACATGCTAGGGGAAATGGGAAATCCTTGTCAGAACTGGGGAATTGAAAAACCACAGAAGGGTTTGGATCAAATGCCAATTTTTTTTTTTTTTTTTGTATTTTCCGCTTTTCATTCAACCGTTTTGACATGTTTTTGCTTGCTTTCCACAACCAGGGATGACAAGAGACTAAGTGTAACTTTCAGTAAGGGATGTATGGAGTTTCTGTGTCTTTTTCATTCTTCTGTTTTGACATGTTTTCGCTTGCTTTCCACGACCAGGAATGACAGGAGACTTAAGTGCAACTTTCAGTACGGGATGTGAGGAGTTTCTGTGTCTTTTTCATTCTTCTGTTTTGACATGTTTTCAATTACTTTCCACGACCAGGAATGACAAGAGACTTATGTGCAACTTTCAGTACGGGATGTGAGGAATTTCTGTTGGAGTTGGATTAGGAAAGAGAGGCCACAGAAAGGGTTAATTCAAAATTGATGAATACTTTTTGTGGTGTTCTATGTTTCTTTATCTTTGTAGCTTTTATCCCCTTAATTTTGACCATCAGGTAAGTGACAAGAGATGTAAGTGCAACTTTCACTAGTTCACGTGGTATAGGTTTGACAACCTTCAGAAGTAAATTTTGTATTTTCTTACAATTTCAACCTAGATGAATGTGGGTCTCATTGACTTTGATACCCTGATGCTAAATTTGATGGCACTAATGGCCAAATTCACATTATTGTCCAAATATTCAGCAAGATATAACTGATCAATTTCAAGCACTACCCTCTTGAAATTCCTAAATACTATAGCCTAACATCAAAAATCTAAACCTTTGCAATTATCAACCCAAAATTTAAATGACCTACCAACCAGACTTATAAGTAGTTTTAATTCGATCTATAAGATCCCGACCTGGACCTCCTGGATCAAAAACAGCAAATATTTTGAGTGCTCCATTATAACAAAAACTACCATTAACAGAGAAAGAATGCCTATACTCATCCTGCCAATCATGGACAAAAATACTTCATTCACCCTCGACTTTGGCTACCTTGAAACTAGGTTAAATGGTCAATAAGTCCAGTCTAAACAAGCTTCCAACGCTTGCAGTTGGAACACTTTGCCACATGAGGGGGAAGAAATTCCTTGCACGGGGATTACATTTCCGCCAATTGAACAAAAGGATCAAAGTCATCATATCAGATAATGCAGTAAACAAAATGCAAATAATAGTTCGAGGAATCTTTTCATATTCAATTGGATGCAGTGTTTTAAAAACATTGCCTAATTCGTATACAAAACAATGAATATGAACACACCTGTCTTCTTTTTTGCAAGAGGAGGCTGTACAACAACATGCATAGTTATGACTCCTTGTGGAAAGTCACTAACATGTATTCTGGACTCAGCAAGTGTCTTGCCTTTGTCCAAAACTTTTCCAGCATGTATAAGTTTCATATCATTTACCGACTTCGGGATAACAGATTTATCTATAAATGCAAATGCATAATTAGAATCTCATGTAAAATCGAGAAAACAATCAAAAAATATGTTATTAGCCTGAAACATGCTGCTCAGCACAGGAAATTACAGAAACAGGTTCTATCATCATATCTGTTCAACAAATTATTCTAAAACAATCACCTTACATATGTTGTTTACAAAGAAGAGACTACCAGGACTACAAAGAAATTGACCCCTAGAGTTTACTTTTTATTTACTAGGAGTGTTACCGTATTTTATAATTCAGCAGGATCTTAGAA
Organism: Fraxinus nigra; assembly: GCA_903798295.1. Taxonomy (NCBI): domain Eukaryota; kingdom Viridiplantae; phylum Streptophyta; class Magnoliopsida; order Lamiales; family Oleaceae; genus Fraxinus; species Fraxinus nigra. The sequence goes on along the minus strand of CAIGRH010049073.1, from coordinate 4,416 downwards.
TATTTTCAGATACTTTCATTATATATGTATGCTTTTGTTTATTAACCTTTATGACACTAGGCTAATGATTCCTTATTAGGGTTTTGTCAGGGAGCAGCTGCTTCGGCAAAATGGAACTTATATTTAAATACTTATAATGACCAGTGGGAGGCAGAATATTTTAGCGATATAAAATTTCTTTTCAATCTCACATTTTACCCCTTCTAAGTTCCATCTATGGTCTCATTTAAAAACCATTTCATCGCGGATTCAAGCATTCTTGAGCTGAAAGAGACAAAATTGAAACATCCTGTAAGGTGGAAGAGATAGTATTTGCAAGGCCATACTCAATGTCCTGGTTGGGCTAAGAAAACCAAATTCACTGTGATTGAGTTACCTTCTTCAGTGTTAAACAGGTGATCTACTAGGAGAACAAGTCTTATACAAAGTTGTTCCAATGACATCTCTTAGATATTCTGGGACAACCATGAATGCCTCATAAATTCAAAAGTCAGCAAGTATGACCACCTCCATTATTTCCACCTGGGACAGCAATCGACTCTTCAACTACTACACAAGGCTTGTTCAGGACCCACAGCATTAAGCTTGGGATATTCCATCAAGCTAAAATTTTCTATAGGGAGAAACTATTGCATAAAATATTTAAACTACAACACATGCCTTTTTCAGGACCAACAACATTAAGCTTGGGATTTTCCATCGAGCTGAAATTTTCTATTAGGAGAACTAATGCATGAAAGATTAAAGAACAGATTAGAGAAGTAAAAAGAGTGTTAAGAAATGAACTAGGATTTCGGACATGTTCGACAGAGATTAAAATCGAATTAAAATTGAAAAACTAGTCGTTATTGTTGACTTTTATTAGACGAATGAGACCCAATAACGGCTATATTTTCAATTTTAATTGGATTTTAAGCCGTACCGAACACACCCTTAATATTTGGATTACAGTAATGTTATTTATCAGTTATCACTAGGGTTGTTCAAAACCAGTCTATGTGGCATTGGAGGCGACACCCCCAAAACTGGTGATCATAAAAAAATATAATTGACCACCAATTGTGATATATGGGATCCAGTATCCACACAAGTGATAAATAGCTTTATCCTTTACATTATTACTTATTAGGTGTATTCTAGTGATTATAAATTTCAGCAATATCTTAGAATCTATCTGGAAACATTTGCATTTATTTATACGCTGTTGTTTAATTTTGGTGATGCTAGGCTGCTGTGTCCTTATAAAAGGCTATATTTTGTTAGGACGCCGCTACTTAGGACCCAAACTTTGTGAATATATGTTCTACTAGCTACCAACCAGTGGGAGAGAGAGTATTTCGATGTAACAAAGTTCTTTTCAGACATTCATATTTTGCCCCATTAGGTACCATTGGGTCTCATATTCTAGCAACTCCAGTGTTTGGATCTTCTATTCTAGGAGGAAAAGTTTTCATCTACTTTCCTCTATTCAATGGCTGATAGAAAATCTATCCATCCAAGACTCAACTTCTATGTATTCTACATAGCCTCTGTTTGGGCTCCATTTTAATTTTAATACATTTTTCTCTTTCTTCTTTTTAACCACACATTATTATATAAAATAATATTACACGTAAACTCAAAACTTTTACTTCTTTTTTAACTACACATTCTCCAGAAAATCACTATTTTAAAATACATTTTCCCCCAAAAACTAATTTTAATTGAGAACCCAAACAGGGACTTAATGTTCCTCACGTGAGCTAAAAGTTGGTATTCTAATAATATTGAAGTTCTTGAGCTGCCACTGCTGCAAGGCCTAAGAATAGTCACGACATGTGCCTCCAATCGAAATATAAAAATATATGGACAGGATAACAGCTGTAGAATATATCATCTACTTAGTGAGGAAAAGTGCTAATTATCACATAACATAAATAAGAGAACTTATCAAACATTATGCCTCATAAAGATTAATTCAAATACTAGAGTTGCAAAATATTAACCTTGAGGCCACTCAGCCAGAAGCCTTTGCATAAGAATATCAGTAGTAGTGGACGATGAGTAGGTTCCATAACCTATATCTGTCCCATCAAAGATTCTAAACTTAAGCTCAACGCAATCATCTTCTTCAGCCATGGTAGCCCTCCAAACAGTTTACAAAACTCCAATGCAAAGCAATCACAAAATTTTGATTAAAAGAATTCGTTTTGCAAGTGTTCACCTGCCCAAAAAATCCAGACAAATGCATAATCCAATTATACTCAATAACATTCATCTCAATGCACATAGAAATATAATTAATGAAAATTATACAATGGTCAATATCAAAAACAAAATAGGTGAAATCATGAAACAGCTACTAACCTTGATAATTCGACAGGAAAATCCAAGAAAATGCAATAGCGACTGTACATTTGAATCACTCCCCAGAGAACCAAGTAACCACTTCATATGATCCAATGGCTTCTCGGTACAGGCGCAACCTTACAAAGCCCCTGTAAAACAAACATGTCAAATAGATTCTCTATTATAAATCACACTACTAAATGTAAAATTCCTCATATATCTTATCTTTAGATCTCCAAAAAAAAAAAAATCTATCTCTAAAAACTTGCTAAAAAAGATCCTAATTTGTAATATTTCTGACTAGAGACTCTGCAAAAGTAAAATACATACTAGGTTTTACATTTTAGCTATACAATTCTCCAGTTTTCCACTTAATACACTACTTATTAGTTTCTCTTCCCCCGGATTATCTGATTAAACGAATAAACGAGCAAGAATTAGCAAAAGAATTAATACTTCAAAAAATAAAAAATAAAAAGCGACAGTGAATATTTAACCTAATCAAGATGCCATTTGATTAAGATCGGTTCCTCGAGCGTGGTCTGAACTAAGCGAACTCCGGAGACAGTTTGCGAACGATGATTTGAGATGAGAGAGATGTTCGGTGATCTTTGACGCTTTTCCTTGTCCATTTGCTTATCACTCTCTTTTGACGGTCAGTCACTCAACTTGTAGCAAAAGTTCATATTCGTCATCCAACTTTTTTTTACTTTATTAGTAAAATTTACTTCCACTTAATTATTAATTTAGGGCCCCGTTCGGTAGGAATTAACTCATCTAATAAAAGTCAACAATAACGACTAATTTTTTAATTTTAATCTGATTTTAATCCCCACCGAACGAGCCCTTAATTTCGAAAATAAAAAATTTTACTTAAACTTCAACTTTTGTACATAAAGGGCTACATGGCTACACCCTCCTCACATGATTAATTCCTTGTACATCAATGGTGAAAAAATAAAACTCGAAACATGAGCTCAGTGTCGGTATTTACAGATTCAAATCCTAAAACCCACAAAAAAATGGATTCTTTAGAGCAGTGGCATAAGATGTGGTGCAACTTTCATGGATGAAGAGACAATTAGTGCAAAGTACTACTCTTTTTCACCATACAAAGCCACATATGTTTTCACAATTAATAATGTTCAGGAATAAAATAAACTCTATTCAATTCCAGGATTTTTCCTCATAGCTATTTTAATTGGGGACAGAGGCTTTGATTTGGGGTGCGAGCTTCACCAGTCGTTGCTCCTCAGCTGTAATTACGAACCATCATCCCCACTAATCGCCGTTATCGATTATTTATAATTGGGCAGCGGTGATGATTTTTGAGGGTAATTTGGTGAAAAGAAATATGGTGACTTGAGGTGGTGGCGTGGCCAATTTTTTATATTGTGGTTTTTAATGTCATTATTTTAATTGTTTAGTGAGATGAATATAAGATTAATATTTTACCTTTTTGAAATTATTAAAAAAAAAGAAGGTCAATTTCAATTTTGGTAGTCAACTAATGACTTCTTGGATGGAAATCATTCAAAAGGGTCTTATATGCAATACTTGGAAATGTAATGAATGACAGCTACAACGATTGAAAGATTTAAAAAAAGTCTTCTAATGTTTCAAATGTTTGAGGTTTTTACTGCAATTATCCCTAGTTTTTGTAACAATTATTTTTATTGTAAATAAGTATTTGCAAATCATAGAATTGAAATAAGTAGCTTATTTTTATTAAAAACAAATTGTTGATTTTCGACAAAAATGGAGCAAATGCGTAGGACGCCATTTATACAAGGAGTCAAGGACATATGCACTCCTTTTACGTGGTACGTTGCAGATTTTAGAGACAGAAGAATTATGCTACATGTACATTCATTAGTGGGTTGTAAATTTACAATCCACTCACATTAGTGTGGGGATCACAAATGGATTTTTTCGAGACAGAAAGCCCATCTTTTTGTGGAATCCTTGTTTGGACAATAATGTTAAGCCCCTGTTTGGTACACATTAAAATTTTCATTATCATTTTTCTACTCATTTTCAATCACACATTCTTCAATAAAATAATATTATTCATCACATCAATAACTT
>CAIGRH010049059.1:0-14927 GCA_903798295.1 Fraxinus nigra | reverse complement strand
AATTCTTAAAAATCAAGACAGAGATTAATTCGACTTTAATACCAACCGTAAGAATCCTATATGTATGCTTATATATAAAACTGCAAACACCCGAAGTTTGGACTATCGAATCACCTCTAGCCATTGTTGATATGAAAGCTTTTCAAGATTGAAAATATACATGTTGTTCTACCAGTTTGAGAGCTTTTAATGCCTCGTTCCAACCTCTGAATGATGGTATAGTATAAACGAGTAGAAAGAATGGTATTAGGGACCAAAACATTATTATTTTTATAGATTCGATCTGAAAGAATTTCATAAACACATAAGGTAGGTATCGAAGAAATATCGGTGCAAAGAATTTCATAAAGAAGATCACTTAGCCACTCAGCCTCTTTTCCTATTTCAACCAATGCAACAAACTCTGACTCCATTGTTGAGTGTGTAATGCAGATTGTTTCTTAGACTTCCAAGAAACAAAACTTCCAATTGCACTTGAATATTCAATTTGAGCTACTGCTCTTCTGTCGTTCTTTATTAACTTGATACTTGGATCCACAGGGTATTTGCCTCTTTAATGTTCAAATGTTTGAATTTATTTATCATGCTCTCTATATAGTGTGATTAACTCAAATAATAACCTCCATTATTTTTGGTAACCTTGATACCTAAAATAGTATCCACTTTTTATGTTCAAATGTTTGAATTTATTTATTACGTTCTCAACATAATGTAAATTGGCTTAATGAATAACCCCCACTATCTTTCTTAACTTTGATACTGGGGATAGTGTTCACTTGTCCAAAATCCTTCATTTCAAACGTGGATGATAAATACCTCTTTGCTTTAATCCCTTTTATGTCATTACTAATGATTAACACATCATCCACACACTTTAGTATATAAACATTTATTTACTGAATTATGATTAAAATCATTTGACATAATTTTAAAGTCAAATTTCTCATTCTACTTTTTAGGTGCTTGTTTTAATCTATAAAAGGACTTGACTAATTTGCACACCTTATGTTCATTTTCTGGTAGAATAAACATTTTCGATTGTTCCATATATACCTTCTCCTCGAAACCCCCATTTAAAAATGTTGTCTTGATATCCATTTAATGAACATGTAAATCATATATTGACACAAATGCAAACAAGATTCTTATTGTGGTTATCCTAGCTACTGGTGTATCAAAATAGTCGATACATTCATTTTGTCAATACTCTTTAACTACTAATCTAGCTTTATATGTATCGAGTGTACCATCAAAATTATGTTTTCTTCTAAACAATCATTTACAACCAATGGATTTAAATCATATATTGAAGCGAATGCAAACAAGATCCTTTTTGTGGTTATCCTAGCCACTAGTGCATATATATCAAAATGGTTGATTCACTCCTTTTGTCAATACTCTTTAACTACTAATCTAGCTTTATATGTATCAAGTGTGCCATTAGAATTATATTTTCTTCTAAAAACTCATTTACAACCAATGGATTTTGATATATTTGGTAAATCAACAATTTGCCAAGTGTTGTTTAATATAATAGAATCTGTTTTATCACTTATTGCATCTTTCCAAAACATGAAATCTTTCAAAAACATGGCTATTTTTATAAGTCTTATGACCACTTTTTACAACACCCTTCCCATCTCCATCCACTAAGTAGAGACAAATAAGTTGGAAATTTATGTCATCTAATCCTAGACCATTTTCTTTTCTAACTCTTTTACTTATTCGAAGTTCACTTGATAGTTCAACATCTCTCATAGATGTTTCTACTTGTAATTATCTAGAAACGGGGAATGCCTACATGAGTTTCTTTTTGAGAATTTCTTGTTGTCAATACATTCTCTAAAAATTCTATATCCCTTGATTATAGTATAACATTGGATTCTAAATTTAATAATCGATAGGCCTTGCTATTTAAAGCATATCCCACAATGCACATTTAATACTTCTAGGGTCTAATTGGGTTTTCTTAGGATCCATGTTTTTGCAATAAATAAGATACGCCACACTTTGAGATAATTTATATTTAATTTCCTTCCTTTCTATATTTCATTTAGAGAAATCTTATTCTTTTTCAAAGGATTTACTATATGATATGCACTAAGTAAGACTTCACCCCATAAATTTAATGATAATTCATCATTTAATAACATGCCATTAATCATTTCTAAAAATGTTCTATTGTTTCTTTCTGCTATACCATTTTGTTCAGATATATGTGGTGCAGAACATTGGTGTATGATGCTATTTTGTTCACAAAATATGTTGAATTCAATTGAAGAAAATTCTCCGCCTTTATTTTCTTCCTAATTGATTTTAAATTTTTGCTTTGTATACCTTAAATGCATTAAATGATTCATCTTTATGTTAAGCAAATACACATAAGTATATCTATAGCAATCATCAATGAATGTAATAAAATATTTATTACCGCCTCTTGTTAACATGTCATTCAATTCACAACAATTTCAAGTAATTGTGATGATCTTTCTACACTATGAAATGGGGTTTTAATCATCTTACATTTAATGCAAGTTTCACATTTATCTAAATTATCAACTTCACATGATATTAATCCACATTTAACTATTCTTTTTATAGTACTAATAGATATGTGTGCTAATCTACCATGCCGTGAATTAAATGAATCAATCATATAAGTAAAAGAATTAATTTTATTAGAATCATGCTCAACATTACATAGTGTGACCATTCTTTCACTCGAATTTACCAACAAAATACTTATTTAGGGTTAATACAAGTTTTCCCAACTCAAATACAGGGTTGATTCTTGAGTTTTTTAGAAGAACCCCACTTGCTACGTTTCTATTCATTTTTAGTACATGAAGAACATTGATCAAAATAATCTTCTTTCTCTAATTTGAATTTCTAAATCATCAACAATGCCATGATGAGTTTTGAATAGAGACTTATCATAACAAACATAAAATGTAGCATAGGTATCTTACCACCATCCCGAAATATTACTTTGGATTGCATTGATTTCGCTTACCGCGGTGATAATCTCTTCAACAGAGTTCACATTTCCCTTCTTTTTTGGTTGTTTTTTATGCCTGCAATCTCTTGCATAGTGTCTCGATTTTTCACAAACATAGCAAATCCTTTGGACTTGTTTTTGAACTTCTCTAGATCCTTTTTAGGACTTAGAGGCTTCCCTCTCTCTCTTTGTATTTGTTAGAGTGATCCACATTGTCTACGACGTTAACTTTCGAAGAGCCATCATAAGAACTTTCGATCTTATCTTGTGCCCTTAATTCACCCTCTATGCGAAGATGTTTTTGTATATGTTCCAAAGAAAAATTTTCGAAATTGTGAAGAATCTTCCAAGTTGGAGGCAATTTAACAATAATTGTACCTACTTGAAATGATTTGGGAAGTTTGATCTTCACCGCTTTTAATTTATGGACAACCACTTGAAACTCATGTACTTGAGACAACAACAGGATGTTATCTAACATCTTATAATCCAAGTACTTTAAAATTAAAAACTTATCGTTACCTTCCTCCTCAGCTTTGTATTTGTTTTCAAGTGCTTCCCTAATTTTCTTCGCTAGATTGGTGTTGGTATATAGATCGTACAAGCGATCGGAAAGAGCATTAAGAATGTGACCACTAGAAATCAATTCGTCATCTTGTCTTTTCTTTCTCTCGGCTCGTATTTCTATAGGATCTTCATCGGTTGCTTCAACAATTGGTTCCAAACTTGGATCAAGCACGTAGAAGATCTTTAATGCCATTAGTAAGAACTTGAGTTTGTCTTGCCACTGGGTGAAGTTGGTTCCATCAAACCTATCCAAACGAATCATGTCTTGGTTCATCAATTTGACAGTTGCAAGTGTAGTTTCCGTCTCCATTGCAGGCAAATATTGTTTGGGATTTATTGGAAATAACAACAATGGAGAGTAGAAGAAGATGGAGATGGAAACACCAAAGAAACGTATTTGCAAGATTTGAACACGTCTAAAAATCTTGTCCTTAAACGATATTTGCCTACTCTCCAAATACTTTAAAGGATCTAAAGAAAGAATACTAAAGCACGAGCAATTCTTTCAAAATGAACTTGAAGAAAACTTAAAAAGGTTTGAATGTTATTTGATGAATTTGGGGCAGCAAATTATGGATGTCTTGATGTTAATTGATGATATGAAATGGAATACTAAGACACCATGAAATGGTTCCAACAATTCATGAAAAGTTGGAATCCATTGACCAAAAGGTACTTTTCTGAACCATGCGATCGCATGGGCAAAAATCAATTGCCCAATTTTGTGTATTCACAATCCATCCTATTTTTGGCCAAATTAAAGCCCACTTGCCAATCCACTATATTTATGTAATTTTGAAGAAGAAGTTCAACATTGATAAATTTGCCAATTGACTTATCATGCAGGTTGTATATAAGACCTCCTTGTGTCTGTATTCATTACCTTATGGAAAGCTATATTTAATCTCACATGGTTATCTGATCCTGATGTGGTCTTTATGGTGCTGGCAATTGTTCAGGAAACTGATAATGAGGCTAAAGTGAAACAGTATTTATGTGGCTAGCCTGGATATTTTGCATTCATGACTTGGTGATCATCTATGTATTATTTGAGTGAGTAATAATTTCTTATTTGAAATGTTGCACTTGGGAATTTAAGGTTGGGAATTGAAGTTACTGGTTGTTTCACTACCAAGCCTAGTGGCGACCTCGTCACAGAGGATGGTTATTGGAGTCCTATAATGGATGCAGGAATAATTGGTGGCACCAAAGAAGTTGGTTTCAAGCGCCATCTTGTTTTTCACCAAGTAAAAATATCTTCAGGGACTCAAAAACTCTTTGGAACATACAGGAATATAGAGTGAATCCCAAGAGAATGTATAGGCTTGATTTCTGTACTGGAATTGGGAAATTCATCGGCACAATTTGTATAGTAGAGTTTAAAAGACCAGGAAAATGTCACTTGTATACTCTTTTGTTGACATTACAAGTGTTAGCAAGTGTTGATTAAGAAAACTATCAAAAATTTAACATGTTCAATAGTGTATTGTCATGTAGCAAAGTGTAAATGGGGATGTAAATGATGATTTACATGTTACATGATTGAAAAGACAAAGGCGTCCCACGTCACGAAGCTAAGGCTTGGCACATTGAGTATTAACTTAATCCTTGAAACGGGAGTGTAAGGTGAAGGTGTATGATTATTGATAATCTATATGTTTGTACCTCCCCCTTCTCAAGCGCAAAAATTAAGTTATTTCCTAATTAGAATTTATTCTTTCTAATTGGCTTGGTTTTTTTGTGGTAGTAGACTAATTCTTTCTGCCACACATCGAGTGGTTTTCTTGAGAAATTCAAAGTACAAAGGTCATGATTCACGAACACTGAATGAGCATTGTTAGGCCCAGTGGACTGCACAATCCAGCCATAACGAGCCCGCCCCTTCATTGATAACCTCCGAATTCTTGTGAAATGAGTAACTGAGATTAGAGAAGTGTACTTACCGAACAGGGGAAAATTAGCACCCAAATTTTTCCTCGATGATTTGTTCGAGTGTTGGAAAAAAAAAAATGTAGGAAGTAGGAACCCGCGCCGCTACCCGTGAATGCGCATGGGGTAAACCTCGCATGTCATCTTTTTCTCGAGTACTCTCGCTCCTGATGTATTAACTATTGGTAAATTTCATCAGCGGTCACTGTGAAAAGGGTTCGGTTCATTTCAACACTCAGGGCAGAGATACAACCTTTTTCTTTATTATTATTTTTTTTTGGGGAACCTTATATGATTACTTTTCTACTAATAATATGATAACCTGTAATAAATTTCAAGCAACAAAATCTTCCGAAGAGAATAATAAATGACGAAATATCCATGGCCTTAAAAAAGACATTGACTGGCACTAAATGCTTCATTTCATTGGCTAGTGCCCTTATTTTCTGGTAATATGAAAGAGTAACTCTTTTGCACAACAAAACAAAAAACCAAACTTGAAAGAAAACGTCTTTGTCTGATACAATTTCTATAAAATTCATTTTTCCCGAAACTCATTTTTAGTCATATTCTGCAAATAAAATAAACTTGCACCCTTTCGAGCAAGCATTCTCTATACAAATCATGTTTCACAAAAATTATCGTCAAAAATTCTACATTAAATAAGCTTATAACTACACCCATAACTGTGACTCGTATCCACCATTACGTGCAGCGGTGCCATCATATTAAAAAAAAGTGGTACATTCAGTATACTGTATATATTTCACCAAAATCACTGAATACAACGGCTCAATTATTTTCACCAATTGGAGTGTTAAAGAAAGCAAAAGCAAATAGGCCAAGTGATTGAGCATAATGAGTCAGCCCTAAAAAATTCTCTTTAAACTGGACAATGGACTCGGCCAAAAGAAAGAAAGCAAATAATTAAAAACGTGATTCAAAGAAAAACTAGTAACGAAGCCAGTACGTCCTGCGCCTGAACCAGTTGTAATCGGGTAAGCCCTGGATGGGACCCATGGCAGTAATAGCAACGTCCTGCACAAGCAACATGGCAAATACATAGAGCTAAGAAAGCAGCAGTGCAAAAAGATGTGAACATATTGAGAATTAGTAGATTGTCTACTCATAACTCTTAGTTTAAGCTCTATAGCAAATAAGATCACGTGTGTATGTACTAGAGTAAGTTTACACTTACTTCGAAGAGAAATTTTCTTAACAAAAGAGTAACTTCGGAAACCACATAATGCAAAATATGTATTAAACAGTAAACATGCTTTAGAATGAAATTATTCCATCTTACTCTGTCAAAGATAAATCGGTTTGCAACACGTTTTACTGTACTGGCATCTACGGAATCTATCCTGGCAAACAATTCAGCAAATGGTATCCTTCTACCATATGTAAGCAGCTGCAAGCACAAAGAAATAAATTAGAAAAAGAAAAAGAGGGCACCAGTAATTAGTTACAACTACAAGCAAACCAAGTGAATAAAGTAATGTATCCGCCAAATCCAATTGAAATAAGTCATTTTCACATTACCAAAAACCTGTTCCCTATTCCAGAAAGACACGAGCTTTTAGGTAGATCATTCCTAGATTTTATCTACCCCAGTAGGCCATGAGAATTTCACCCCCAAAACAAGATCCGATACCAATACCATTCAACTTGTACAAGAATTACCATGTAGGAGCCATTGCTGACCAACAAGGTCAAAAAAGTTTGCTTTTTCAAAAAACTACTACAGTCGAAGATCTAATAAATTCAAAAAGTAAATCATCTCTAATTTTTCTGGAAAATAACTTTGTTCCACATCCCAAAACAATTTTTTATAGGACCTAATAGTTAATATTTCACTTCAAATAATACTTCTACAGGTATTAGAATGGAATATTGGAACTTTAAGGTACTTTGTCCTGTTGGGTAATTCGCTTTGTGCGTGTGTAGATAGACATATTCATCTACCAACCTTGAAGTGAAATATAAATACTATTCACTAACGTAATTGAATATAAATGGAATTGAGGGCGAAATTAGATAAAAATCAAACATAATTCCTTCCAAAATAAAGTGACATTGTTTATAGACTCGACTAATTTCTAGGAAATCCCAATATTTGACCAAGGAAAAGAAATAAATCACTGGGGCAAATTCATTCCTCTATTAAATCTTACTTTTTCAAATTTATATAAAAAAGATGTTATCAGCTTTTTTAGAACACGGGCTAATTTCAGCATAAACTAATTCTCTCAAGGGCCAAAAAGCCATGGAGTTAATACTTTTTGTAACTTATCTTCAGCATATAAAATAATATACATGTACAGATGACAATGAAAATGCTGTGTTATGCTTTGTACAAAAGATGTGGATGTAAATAGTTGTTTTTGAGCAGTGGAAGTGTGAAATATTACAACTGCTAGATCCGATAATTAATTGTTTGGTCTTCAAGATAAGTGTTTCATAGAAAGTCAACTGGATATCATTTTCCCATCACACTCACCATGTTTAGCTCCAGAATATCATACAGAATACTTGGATAACCAACATACCATTGACAGTGTCCAAGAGTGATGCCTACTCAAATCTTCTTAAATGTTTTCCTAGAAATTCAAGGCAAACTCAATGACTCGGTGAAAAGTGGGAACACAAAGGTTGGGGACTGATACATGTCAATATACAGACTGATGAGGGTAGGTCTAAAAACAAGAGGTAAAAACACTAGTTTTCTGCCTAGTTTCTTGTGTTTTTTACAAAATAATCTTCAGAAATTTTAGTCTTCAGAATTCTGAAATATGCCATCAGTTCAGTTTAGGTTGAGTCTAGTTACGATCTCGTGTTTCTTGATGGTTCAGATGTGTTTATTTGACAATTGAGTTAGTTTACTTAGATGGACTCTGTGTCTCAATTGGAAGGGAAGTTCTTTTGGAGACTAAAACACACCTACTCTTTAATTGCTCAGAGATATCCAGGGCTTCTGAAGCATTCTTGAAAGAGATGGTCCAGTGGAGACCATTAATAAATCCCTACTCTTCTGTAATCAATCAGAGAGATGAATATTGAGTTTTACAGAGCTTCTAAAGCATTCCTGATATTGGGTGATATAATCTAAACTTTGGTGTGATGTCAGGAAATTCTAGGAGTGATTCCTAGTTTTCAACTTCATCTCTTCTTTAGTTATCATCATGAAAAACCACGATAACTCAAGGTTGTCCCACATAGTACATACATCAGGCAACTTGAAGTATTACTTTGTGATGCACAGGTTCGGTCATGCAAACTATGGCGCCATACCTCATTGCCACCAGTACAACGGCATTGATGCTTGAGTGTGAGAGAAATAAAATAACATACTTTGAAGGAATTTAACAACAGTAGCCTTTGTAGCTTGAGCCGAACTCAGTATAAACTGGAGAGCATGTCTCACTACACCCATTTTCCAACAGGAGTGCCCACCAGTACCAAGACCCTCCCCCACAAAGAAAGAAAAAAAGAAAAAGAAACCAAATTTTGGGAAAAAAAGAGGAAGAAATCTTAAAATTCCCTCATAAACACAGAACCATATTCAAAACTCCCTAAAAACTGGGTATAAACCCCAAAAATAAAAAAAAATGACGTGAAAAAAAAAAAGAAAAAAAATTGTGATACATGGAAAACCAGATTCAAACTATTCTAAAGCAACGTCGTTGATTAATAAAATAAAGAGCATATATAGTAATGTGAGCATGTTTATCAGATCAAATATTTTATTTTTGGTTGCCGGACTATACCTGGCGCCCAATATCTTCTGCCACAGGACTAGTTCCATCAATGTGAAGCATCAGGGAAGATTTCAACTGCAAAAAAATAAAAATCAGTTGAAAATGATAGTTTGTACAACTTGCATATGCTACGAGAAAAATTCAGTGTTAAATGCGTTCAGAAGGAACCTTGTCAGCATACGTAGATCAACTTGATATCAAGATTATTAATGAACTGCCATTTACCTGATTACGAGCACGAATCACATCAGCCTCTGTTACTCGATAACATAGCTTGCTGATCTCATACATAATTGCATAGGCCAAATCATCCAAGCAATCAGGCTGTGATAAAATGCAGATATTAGTAACTTGAATGATAGAATGATAGAATTAATTTCTTTGTTACTCAACTAATATTACATTAAAAGTAAAAAACTACAAGCACCAAGAAATTGCAATTTCAATCAGCATAAACTTGACATCACACGCAAAGTTAACAAGCAACTTAGACAATGTCATTTTGCTATACCTTCAGAACATAAACAATACACATCTCTTAGTGCAACTGTCAGGAAATATAATTTTAACATCCAACATGTGAGGACATGATTGTTGGTCAAGATTGATCTCCATAATCAAATGACTGGAGTATAACTATAAACACGAAAAACAACAAAGGGAAAAGTCTCCAATTTGGGCTCCCATAGTAGTGAAAGGGGAGGAGAGAGGGAAGGAGAGTTTGACATAGTTGGTGCTTTTTCTTTATTAATTTTAATCACGAGTTCTTTTCCCTTTTAATTTATCTTTATCAAAGAGTTCACCTTGGCAACAGCATAAACACCAAACAATCCAGTGTCTTTGTAGTTGGTGTTAAAAGCCATCATGCTTTCAGCTATTTCATTGATGCCAACCCTCTGCGCAAGCTCAGAACTGCAAAATGAGTTAAAATCCAATCAATGATTCAAGCCATATGGTTATGCACTAAAATCAGGGGCACCATACAATCAAATTACATGAACTCTACAATATCATTTGAAGAATACTAACCCCATATGCTTTCCACCACCTGCATTTTTATTCCAAGAACCTAACATCGATTGCATGACCATTAAGGCAATGGAATCTGGATCCGACCAAGACGCCCCTTCAAAAGCAACTGCAAATTGCGCGAGGGGAATGTCATCATCAAGCATCCTTACCTGATTTTTTCACAAGAGATCACAATAATGAGAATATAGCCCTTGGAAACCATCAAGCACTTAAACAAAATAAGGATACCTCTGAGCCCGTGAAGACTGTGGGTTGTTTAGCAACTAACTCAGATGCTGTTGTTGGATCTGTCGACAGCTTCGTAAACAATTTTTTCACTTGCTCAACAATATCTTCATGCTTGACAGCGCCAGAGGCAGCAATCACCTATTATAAAAGCCGCATAGAAATTTTCAATAATTGATAGCAGCGAACAACCAGTTTTGAAAGGCAAATATACAACCATACAAACAAACTAGCTGGACTTCTTTGGAAAAAGACCTACCATCCTGGGAGCAGTATAGTGTGTTGATATGTAGTTTCGTAAATGCTCTTTGCCAATTGTCTTGATATTTTCAGCAGGCCCAAGAATTGTTCTACCCAGGGGGGTGTATTGAAATGCAGTGGCATGTAGATGATCAAATATAACTTCTTCTGTCTGACCTTCAACCTACAATAATCATGAACATACAAATAGAGCAACTCAGTGTAGACCAAAAGCATGAGAAATTCATACCAGTGCAACATAATCAAGAGAATTTTGATCATCCTTAGGGGTACAACAGACTAAAGTTATGAGATAAATAATCCTCCAAATAGAATGCATATCAAAATTCACATTAACCCCCTGTTTGACTCCCTTTAAAACAAAATAATTTATTTCTCATGCTCATTTTCAACCACACATTCATACAATAAAATATTTTGCACGTAAACCCAAAATTTTTCCCCTTTTTTTAACCGCACATACTCAAAAAAAAAAAAAATCACCATTCAAAACATCATTTTTACACAACAATCACCATAAAACAAGGGCTGAATGATCATTTATCAGGACTAACTGCTAGGAGCTGTTGCAATGACAAACAAGACTCCCTCCACCAGGTAAATACCTTTATCACAAAATATATTAAAGAAAATAAACATCACTTCTTTGAATATCTGCATGCTGCAAGTCGGGTTAAAAACTTGTAGTACCAATGTAATCTGTGTAGCCTTGAAAAGTCAATTGGGGAAGATCGAGTTTGAGAAAATATCTAAACTTTTGGTCCCAGAAAACATCTTCTCATATTACACGAAAAAAAAATAAAAAAATAAAAATTGAACATTAATAACACTAGAAACCCTACTTTCACAAAGTATTGTATTTCATATTTCAGTACTATGGTTTCCTGCCCTTCTAATTCAAATCCACAAAAAGACATCATGTATCAACCTAATGACACAACAAATAGAAAAATTAATCAACAGAAGTTACATTCATTATCGTTAAAAAAATTAAAAAGAAGAAGTTACATTCATTATCCAAAAAGCACAAGATTTAATTGAAAGGCACAAAGTTTATCCAACACATAGAAGAAACTAGGAACGAAGACATAATCCTTTTAACAGTCAAATAGAAAAATTAATCAAGAAGACAAAAGTCGTTATCCATCAAACACAGAATTCAATCACAGAGCAACAATCTTTGTCCACCAAACAGCAAATTCAACAAAAAAAAAGCCACGATCTTTACCAATTAAACATAAAAATCACTCAAAATAAGAAGACATAAATGTAAACCTAAACTGAAATATAATTGTATCAATACCTCCTCCATCTCCCTAAGAATAACATCTCGCTCCCGATTAATCCGGCTCTCCTCAAACTTCGAATTCTGCAGAATATCCGAAAGAATATCTAGTGCCTGTGGCACGCTCTTATCCATCACTTTAGCATAATAAGTAGTCTGCTCTCTGGAAGTATAGGCATTCAAATGTCCACCCATATTCTCAATCTCCTCCTCCAGCCCCCTTGCAGACCGCCTCTCGGTCCCTTTAAATATCATATGCTCCAAGAAATGAGCAGTCCCATTAGTCTCCTCGGTCTCGAACCGCGACCCAGCATCAATAAACACTCCGACTGTTGCAGTGCGGGAGGACAGAGTCGACTCGGTAGCAACTCGGAGGCCATTGGGGAGAGTGGTGATTCGGGTTAATGGAGTGGATAGGATTTCGGTGTGAGAAGCTAGGGCTGGGTGCGGAGAGTTGTATTGTAGGAATCGCTGGTCCGGGGATTCGAGCTGCTTGATCTTTTGCTTAACAGATTCGGCCAATCTGTCATAGATCATGGCGGTTGGGGGAGGTGGGGAGGGAGGTAAGGGAGACGTAGCTGCGGCGACGGCCGTGGAGTGGGAGCGCACGGCCGTGAGTGCATGAATCGGATTTCGAGAGCGGCGGGCGGCGGTTAAGAGGTGGCGGATCGCCATCGGTGGTGGTGCACCTTTGTTTGTTACGCCTAGGGTTTGGATTTGATTTGGTCGGAGAGAAATGAGAGAGAGTGCCGCCTTTTACAGTATTGCAGGGAGGACGGGTTTCTGTTCTACAATAGATACGATGGCGTTTCGATCTCATGTTTACCAATTTTAAATTCACGTATTGGTCCCCAATCTATTTACATAATTGTATGTTAATCCCCAACCTTAGAATGGAGTGAAGCCGTCCCAAGATTAAAAATAGGTGCAAATCTAGCCTTGGAATGGCTAATGAAAATCACACAGTTCATTGTTAAGGCACTGTTTGTCTCTCATTATTTCAAAATATTGTTTGTTATAGTAAGATTTTTCACCACACATTCATCCAATAAAATATTTTATACACAAATCAATAAAGTTACTTTAAATTTCAATCACACTCCTCTCAAAAAATACTATTCATTACTTAATTTATTCAAAAATAATGGGAGACAAACACGCTAAATGTTCATGTGACTACCATGTGCCCACTTTTCAGAAGGGCAAAAGTCTCTCGCTTATTGGCAATATCCTCAACGTATTAACATATTGTCAAATACCTCCCTACTTTTTCAAATTGGTCGAAAACTCCCTCATATGACCTTTGAGGTGCAGAAGATTCCATTTTCTCAATAAATCATTGTGAAATGATGAATATATCATTCTATTTAAATAATAAAAATTAATTTTTAACTATTCATTTGTGACTCGTTTGTAGTTTTTAGAAAAAAAATTGGACTATAGTTGAAATTAATTATTTTGTTTTGTTTTATTAAAATAAGAGTATTTATTCATCATTTTACAAAGATTTATTAAGAAAATAGGAGAAAATAGGGGGTGTTCGACCAATTTGAAAAGGTATGAAATATTTGACAATAGATCCATACGTTGGGGATATTGTGCCAATAAGCTAAGTATCCCAACACTATTTGTGTTCATCACACAATACAAACATCAAGATTATGTAATTTCTTCAATTTCATTAGTAGATGGTTTGGCAAATTTGTTGGTTGAATGCGACTATTAAGGTTAGAGCATGTCCATTTAATTTGACGTTTAGGTGCATTCATTTATGTGGTAGTTGTTAATGAGTGTGCATGAACTTTCATCCCTATTATATAAATGATTTGGAATTGCATCAACTTTCAATTTATCTACTCTTATGTGAAACTAGCCATAGTTGAATGTGCGTTGCACGTTATTATGAAATATTTTATAAGTTCTATAAAAATAATATTTGAAGATGTGAGAATATATAAATTAATTAATAAAAATTGTTTAAGTGGAATGAACTTTTAATTCAAATGAAATTAAAATTAGTTTGTGAAAATAATTTAAATAGTTGAGAAAGTCAATTAGAATAGTCCATTTATTTACCCTTTTGATCTGAATAGAACATCCAACAAATACCATCTTTTTTCATATTCGCTTAATAAGCATTGAATATATTAATTGAAATCATTTATTATAGATACACATTATGTCCCTCTATTTACCTTTTTCATATCCTAACATTCATTGAATAAATCAATTGGAAGAAAACTGTAAAAATATTAATCATCTTTTGTTCCAAAGTTCTTTTAATGAATTAATTTACTATTCAATCGAGTGGAATGAATTTGTCAAATGTACATTGATCATATAATAATTAAATAACTAACAAAATACTTCATGATAATATTATCCAAATGATTAAATAAATCAAATACATATTGAAAAAAAAAATATGTAATGAATATGTCAAATATTGTTCAATAAAGTAAATACACATTTGAAAACAAAAAGTAAAATAATAAATGTATCGAATATACATTCAACATAATTAAATAGTTGACAAAATAATTAATGATAATATTGTTCATATGATTCAAATAATTTATAAATTAAGTATATATTGAAAAATCGAAAACTATGGTATTATTGAAATAATTAGCTAAATACTGAAAAACGAAAAATAATGTATTATTGAAATAATTGAATTATAAAAAGGATAGAATCGTCAAAAAAATGATTCTCACTTGAAGTAATATATAATATATTATAGATATATAAAAATGCACTTAATATATAAATGTAATTGGCGGAAGAGAAAATAAAATTAAAGAACCTACATGAAAGAGAACTACAAAGTGTGTTAAAATGAGAATTTATCGATGTAACTTAGGCTCCATTT
>CAIGRH010049052.1:0-13245 GCA_903798295.1 Fraxinus nigra | reverse complement strand
TTTACACTTCAGATTGAATTATCATTAATCAGTATGCAAATCCATAAATAATTCAACTAATTCATGTTCCTTATCTCTATCTTACCTGATGGCCTTCTCCCTTTTATCTTCTTCTCTTTTTCCCAAGTTTTTCTGTTTCCTAAAGAATAGAAAGATTTTTTTTTTTGTATATATAAATGCAAAGACCACCGCCTAAGGAAAATACAGCCACCGCCTACATTTTTTTTACCAAATCTTCATAATTTGATTCTCCTTTTCTCTCCTTCACTTTAATTAATTTTTGTTCCAACGTTTTATTTCTTATGACGATTCACCGCCTACATTTTTGGAAAAATCTTTATAAGATCGTCAGCGTTTTGTTTCTTATGGGAGATAGAAGAGGGATAAAATGGGAAGAGAAAATACGCCCAGAATGAACAGTAAATGGATGGTTCCCTCTTTTAATAGAAGAGGGATAAACAAAGTATTATTGACTTCTAGTATATAAAATTTTGAGAATTATTATTATTATTATTATTTTATTAGAAACTTGAAAATATAAATGAAGTTTCTTATAAATTTTCTAAGTATACATTATTTTATTTATTTATTAATCTAGACTAATTAAAATAAAATTAAAAAGGAAACTCCTTATTTTACCTACACGTGCCTTTACTTGTAAGGCTTGGGACTTAAATTCCGTGTGGTTCCAATTAATTGGACCTAATCTTAAACATATTGGATTGACCCATATGTAACCCACATATAGTTGGCCCAACCGATTCTGATCTGGTGATGTTAAGAGTAGCTGGCTGATGATGAAGCTAGGCAATCTTTAGTTGATTCTTAATGGGCCCTCCAAATTTTGAACGTGTATCTCAATTTTTCTAGGTAACATTGTGCAGTCTACTCCACAATTGTGATCTTCTTTTTCGTATGATAAATTGGGCAGGAAAGTAAAGAGAATTCAAAAAATATAATCCTCCACAGCTGTCATATGGCAAGTTTGACTTGAGCTTCGGTTTGCAGGCCAAACCACACGTCAATTTTTAGATTTTGGCATTGTGCGCGTCAACTAGCAAGTTGCAAGAATCAACACTTGTGTGACTAGATTGCGCTTTAAAGTCGGTTTTAAATTGAGAAACAAAAAAAAAATGGCCAAAATTTGGAGCCACACCCTGTTTCCTCCGTCGGTGTGAGCAAGCTAGCCCATATCGATAATTTGAATCATCAGCCAAATGAACAAGTTTCGGTGAATTCGCGCAAACAAATTAACCTAATATAAAGAAAAAGTCAGATTCTTACTTTTGAAATCTTGAATCTTTCGAAGAAAAGATCTTGATAGTCGATCATAATCATAATTTCACTTTATTAGTTTGGTGTAACGTCTATTTCACTTCAACTAGTCCAAAGATTATTGGTCCCTATGCCCTTCATCTTACACGACCTAGTCAAATCATTTAATGTCGACTTCATCTGCATTTGTACACTGGATTACACCTTCATAACAAAATGGATCTCACTTCTGTACCAATCGTAAATTAATTGCAGGCTCACGTAACCGTTTGACTTGGATAACATTAATTAGGCTATGTCAATGGAGTACAAATCTAGTAAAGCTGGTCGGACTTGCTTTGGTAGCCTAGCACGACTTGCACTTATTTGCAAATTTAAGATGTCCATTTATGTAACCGACACCTACACTATTAATTTCAGTAGTCTACATGAATAATATTATTTTCAATTTCAAATAATACGTGTCTAAACATTGTTAGGCACAACCTGTACTAGGTAAGGCACGCTACCAAGCCTTGTACCAATCTTTCGGCATATGTTTTTACAATTCTCATTAATTTTCAATAAATAAAAGGAAAATGAAATGAATAATAGGTAGGAGTCTATTACCTGTCCTGTGTATAAAGACAAGTTAACTCACATGTACAAAAGAGTTAATGTGCCGAGTTGCCTAAGGGTAGGGGTGTTAATTGGGTCAAGCAGCTCGTCAGACTCGACCCTAGGCTGCTTGGACTTGTAGCTTGGACAAACAACTCGTGGACCGAACCCATGAGTTCGTAAAATAAATGTGACCAAACGATCACATTTCTGGTAACACTTCAAAATAAATAAATGGGCTCGTGAACAACTCGGCTCAACCAATAAGCTCACGGGTTGAGCTCGCTTCATGAGCACAAGCTGAGCTCGTGGACTAATGCCTCTACCAAAGAGGGGAGGGGGGGTGGGGGGGGGTCAACAGTTATATCCTAGTCTGTAGTTTAGAAGGGTGGCTGCCTACAAATTCCAAAATCTAGTCTGCAGCTTAGACGGGTGGCTGCCTACAAATTCCAAAACGCATCTAACACGAGTCAAATGTGCATATACAGATGCGACATGATTTAATAGATACTATACAGAATATGATCATCTAAAGTGATAAAATTTAAAGGTGCATTGTACATTGCATCCTTTTGATTTACAGCATGAAATAAAGATAAAGAAGTAAAAAAGTAATGGAAACATGATTTTGACGTTTGTTTTTGGAGGGAGAAATCGACATTATTTTCTCTTTTGTAGTTTTCAGTTTTTCTAATCGATTTTACACTCTACTTTTTTATGGATGACTTCGACAATAATTATATCAAATCTTTTCTGATTAATAGTGTCTAATGTCAAATTTATTAAGATTTTTGGAATGGGTATAATGATGTTAGTGTCTAATGTCAAATTACTTATGGATCTGACTATCTCGAATCATTCAAAAGAAGCCTTTTTATCCAAACAAAAACATAAAGGTATTTAATAAGGTTTTTTTTATTAAGGCCGTCAAACGGAGATCGAACCATAGGAAATGTCATCTAAAAACATCATAATGACAAGATTGAAAAAAGGTATTTCAAGGACGACGTCGACAACCCCACAACCAATTAAAAGAAAATTATGATAGCCTCGACATCATGATGACCCCGTAGTCATTGAACCCCAAACCGACCATTTTAGTTAGTACGCGATTATGGTATTGATCTAAAGGTTCTATGTCACCTTTAATCGTCAACAATTTGACATTTTCATCATGTAATTACATTCATTTAATAATGACTTTTTTTCAATTATTCACCTTCGAAAAATGTAGATCGTGTCAAAATAAAATACTCTGGAAAAATAATTTCTCACACTTTAAAAACTTAAAAATGAGAAAGAGGATTAGATTATGAGGTACGGACAGTGCACTATTTAGGATGTTTTGTATGAGATTTAAGCTTATCCTTTCGCACTGTAGTGTTCAGACAGACTGCACGGCCACGACAAGATGAAGAAAAAGCAGCTTTGCAATATTGTTCTGATACACACACATGCTTATGCCTTTTTGCGTGGGACTCACCAATCACAAACCCTTTTGATTCGTTTGATAATACGTGGACTAATCTAACATTGCCGACGTTACACCCTCTCCTCCAGAGGAGCTTGGTGGTTTTCCGGAGTATGAATGACCGGCCGGAACACCCAAAAATCTGGCCTCCACCCCCCACACCACCACCTCTCTGTGATGAAATTAACAATAATAATTGGTAATTTAAAAAGCAATTAAAGCAATCCACGTAGCATGATCGATATTCGATATTGAAAATAAGTTTGAATATGCTAAAACGTTAGCAAATAAAGTCCATTTGGTACTAACGTCATAACTTCAAAAAAACTTTTATTTAATTAAACTTCAACTATTCATCGTATATCTTACCCTCTCTCCGTCCCATTCATACAGACTGATTCCGCTCTTAACACGGATTAAGAAATCTTATTTAGGTTGTGTCTGGTATAAATTATTCAAGCCAAGAAATGAATTTTTGTACCGTTGGAAAGCAATCTCAACAGTCAAAGTTGACTTCCTTACTCACAAGTGGGACCTAGAGATTGAAAACAACGGTCATTTTCTTGCTATTAATCTACTGAAAAGTTTTACTCATATTATTGAAAAATCAATTTTTGCCAAAAGCTTTCATAATTTATCTTTATTTAATTATCAACAACTAGTAGTAAGTTGGAAGTAATAAAGAAATTGAATTAATTAATTTTCATCAAGAAGCACGCGTCTTTACATTTGTACAATTTTAATATTAAGTGGGGAAATTTGGTTATAATTAAGCAAATCAAATAAGAATATTAGTAAACGAACAAAACAAAATATTTTCAATAAAGAAACATGAATATACCGTTAGAATAATGCAGATTTTAACTTAAAAGCCATTTTTTTTCTCATAGTTTTCTTGTCTTTTTTAGTATCCTAGAAGTGTGCGAGTAGTAATTCATTGAATCGGTGAAAGTCTAATCTTTCTTTTTCCTCTGAATAAAACAAGAGATAAAACCCGTGGATATTATTGACAAACACAAGTTTTAAAAGCAAATCAAACAACTTTCCGGTAAAGAAGCTCGTCCATTTGCCAAAAAAGTTAACGAAAAGCAATTACAAGGCTTTCGGAATTTATGGATTCAACTACGTGATAATAACATGATACCATATTTCTCCAACAAATGTCGGCAAAACGAAATAGTAATGGGACTTGGATATGTTTGGCTAAAGCCCAATACTCAATATCAGATTACAAGTCGAATTAATAGTAAAAAAAATAAAATTAAACATATTTTTTTTTATTCTACCTAAAAATAAATCATTGGGTTAGGGACTGGACACCGACGTAGTCCCCTCACATCCGTCCCTGCTAATACCTGACTTATAAGTAAGTCAATTATAAATTACTTTTAAAATGAGAAAAATCGATAAAATCAAATTAGTATGTTTAGCCAATGAAAGCCAAGCAAAATTAATTTTACGAAACAACGTGAGACTGCATTAAAATTAAAGTATCTATACTTTTACTGTATCGGCTTTCGATAGTAAGTGAAATGTCCCGTCTTCTTTTTGGGAGGTGGAATTTTACGAGATTGATTGTCAAAATCTTAATTATGTCTCGATTCCACAGTTAATTAGACCGACATTCTCACCTCTCTCTTTACCAAATGCGTGGTGCTTTCACAAAACATTAGGGACACGTTTCACATATTACGATACAGTATGTTGCATGTTACCAAGAGCCGAAAGTGCAAAAATTGAACTTGAAATGAACGTGCATAAAATTGTGACAGATCCAGTCCCCAATTTTCGACAGGCCAGCTGCAAAATCGAGAAAAAAAAAAGGGTTCAATATTCTCTTTATCAACTCACTATCACTATGGTATTCGGTGAACCGACCTCCAAAATTCAATGTTGTTCATTCATAAATGATTAATTATTTATGTTGTTATTTAACTACTTCATGTGTCTCATTTATATATATTATTACTTTCCTTATTTTCTTGTACCAATTATTAGGACTGAGCATAAAACCCGCAACCTGCAAAATCTACCCGACCCGAAAATGGGTCGGGTCGGGTAAATTTTTTTAGAATACTTGTAGGTCGGGTCGGTTCAGCATCACAAACCGACCCAACCCTTTCAAAGCAAAACCCTGGCTTCATCTTTAATGTAATCAACGCCACCAAATTGGGATACAACATTTGCCTCGATCTCCTCCTCATTAATGGAGTTCATAGGAAGGTGACTTGTGTTTGCGTTGGTGCTGGTAGGAAGGTGAGTCGGGGAGTTCAGTTTCAGAGTGGGAGTAGGCGGTGGTTTGTTTTGGGTGCGGGCGGAGGACACGAAGGCGAGAGGCGGATGTTGATATCGTATCGATGAAGATTTTACTATGCTGGCGCAGTTTCTTTTGAGAGGAGGGCCTAGGTTGGGATCCAGGCGAAGGTTGGGTTTGGGGTTCGTGTGAATCGGAGATGGGTTCAGTTTCCATGCGGTCGGCCTCGATCTCTTCAATAATGGAGTTCATAGGAAGGTGACTTGCGTTTGCGTTGGTGCTGGTAAAGTGAGTTGGGGAGTTCAGTCTTAAGAGTGGAAGTAGGCGATGGTTTGTTTGGGTGCTGGCGGAGGACGCGGAGGCAAGAGGCGGTGGTTTGTTTTAGTGTGTGTCCTCCGTATGATTGTTGGTGGCAGGAGCCAACCCGACCTGATTCGGGTTGGGTCGGTTTGTGGCAGGAGCCGGGTCGGGTTGGATTGTGGAAGAGCTCAAAACCGACTATTTCGGGTCGGGTCCAAACCCGACCCGATCTGACCCATGCCCACCCCTACCAATTATATAGTCTTGTTTCTTTATTAAGAATATTTTGATTGTTTACTAATACACTATTATTTCTTTAATATTTACAATAAAAATTTACTATTAGTTATTGATAATTAAATGTGGGTAAATTAAGAAAGTTTTTGACAAAATTTATTTTTTCGATAAGATTTCTTAATCCGTGCGAAAAACAAAACAAACATATATAAATGAGACAAAAGGAGTAGTATTTAAAGAAGATGGAAACCTAATTCACAAAACAATATTAGGGTGTGTTTGTCTCCCACTAAAAAATGATGTAATGAATAGTATTTTTTGAAGAACGTGTGGTTGAAATTTAAAATAACTTTATTGATTTGTGTGTAAAATATTTTATTAAAAAAAATGTTGAATCTCAACTTTGAGGGCCCCCACCGCTCCGTCCCTCCCCTCCCCTCTCCTTGAGCAGTATGGAGGAGATAATTCGCGAGATATGCCTCAGCAAGTCATGGTATAAGAGCTGCCGTACTGGTTCCCACAAAAAGTCCAATTCCAAACCTTGTTAGAAGTAGGAATCGAACTCTCACAATGCGGCTGTCTGCTCAACTGAGACTACCCCACTCTTGTCATTTGCACCACTAAGCTATGCTCGATGGCGTGTATAATATTTTATTGTGTGAATATGTGATGGAGATTATTTATTGTGGAAAACAATGTTTGATAAAATGGTTAACAAACAGGAGCTTAGACTCCACTAATAATGTTATAAATAAAATTACAAAACTAAACTTAATAAAGTAAAGAAGCATGCATTCAATTACTAGCCGTGAGCTGAATATGTGATCGATATCCTCGTCTTCTTCACTCGATTAAAACTGATACGCAGATAGAAAAGTTTTCACAAAATAAAATGAATTTGGGACAACTTGGGTTGCCCCCTCCCTCTGCCCTTGTATATAAATGATTGAAAATATCTTGTCAGAACAATTTCGTTCAGTGTCCTATACATGCTCTTAGGTGAGTCGATGGGGTATGTAAATAGAATAGATACAAAAAGATTGAATTTAAACAAATTTCAAAAGATTCACTGTATTATAAGGTGCTTAACTTACAAAGAAAACCAAACGTACAATTAAAAATTGGGATGGGACTATTTCATAATGAATAGAGTGGGGTCCATCGTGGAAAATCACAATAAGCCCGTGTTATTTAATGAGGCAGGACTGTATATATTAATTAATTAATAAAAGCAATGAGTAAAGTGGAGAAACACTTCCACGGGAATTTGTACCATGGGACCCAAACTCAAACCAAGTGACGTCATCTCCAATGGACTTTTCATAACCATGCCCTCAAATTTCGAAACAAGTCCCTCACTAGCCCTGCACTCTGCTTCTTTACCAACTCTCTTTACGTGGTCCCCACATGTTTTCTTTTTCGCAGATAAACGTCATAATTTTTCTATTTATCTTCAATTAAATACCTGGTTTCAAACGTATCAGTTAAATAATAATAAAAAATACTGAATTTCATACTCTTAAAATATTATAGATTTTTTTTTTTTTATTTTAAAAACTTTGACACGCAAAATCCCAAAAAAAAAAATTTGACATCTTTGGATTCAACAAGTTAGAACTAAAAGGCTTTCATCGATTAATGGCAGAGAATTTTCCTACAAATTTGTCTATATGCTATATATCCTTTACCTATTGAAAATCGCAGAAAACCTGCTTATTTGAAACATTTTGTTCAAACTGCCTTCTGTCGTTAAGAACTGTTAGTTTAATAGTTAGAAACGGTCAAATATACCAAAATTAAAAAAAGAATAATTGTAATGTTAGTATCCAAACTTTCTATTTCTTTCCAAATTATAACCAATATTTTTATATGTGCTACCCACAATTTCAAATTTTTAAAATTTTATTTTTTCCACCCACCCCTCTTAATCTTCTCCCCTAACCCACTCCATCCTACCATTTTGAATATGTAACCCACCCCTCTTCCATTTTCTTCCCCCAACCAAGTAAATAAAAATCTAAAAACCAGAACGAAAACCAAAATACAAAAATCCCCACCCAAAATAACTTTATATCTTGTACCATTGTGCAAAACCAAATGGAGTTGTAACGGGTCCAAAATTATTGGGCATTGAAGAAAAAATGTTATTCTAGAGTTAGGAAACTTCGAAATATTTGAATGGTTTGAAGATAGATCTGAAAACAAACTACAATTATTCTTTTTTTTTTTTTTAATTTTGGTATTTTTTACAATTTTTAACAGTTAAATTAATGAATCTCAACGATAGGGGGTATTTCAAACAAAACGTTTCGAATAAAGAGGATTTTCTATGATTTTTAATGGGTATATGGTATATTGCAAATTGACAAGTTTGTAGGCGGTTTTATGCTATTAATCATCAATTAAACATAAAAGTAGATTATTTATTGCTTATTTTAGTCTTTCAAAATATACGCTTTAACGGCTCAAAATACTTCTTACGAAGCTCAAAGAAAAAATAATTTAATTTTTAAAGAAAAACAGTTTAATAGGTTTAATGTGCATATTCCTAAATAGCTATCTATTTACAAAAAAAAGTCATTTGTATATCACTTAGAGGGCTGTAAATTTACAGCCCTCTTAAGTTCTGTAAGTCCAGCACTTTTGATCTATTTAACTAATTTCATACACTTCGATAGACATCAAAAGGTCTTATCGACTACACATTCTCCTTCATATGAAAGTTAATATAATTAGAAATCAATCCAATTTCCACCCAAATCTGTTATATATGGATATGTCTTCGATCCAAAATTCCAAATGTGAAATGTATATGAACAATGATTTATATACTATAAACGAGATTAGTAATGCATACTTATTTATTATGTTGAAGTAAAAAAAATGGAATAATGTTGAAGAAGAAAATTATAACCTTAATATTGTGAAAAGATACACACAACAAATACATTTAGATCCATTTTGACACAATTAAAATCTATTTTTTTTTAAAATTAAGTCAATATCAATATTCAATAATAAATTTTAATTACATATTTCATCAAATTTGATCGAAATTTGTTAAAAAATTAATTTTAATCCCCATGACCCCACCTAAGCTTGTAAAATTAGATTTTTTGTTACTTATTTAAGAAATAAATACGTCTCAAAAATACACACATACACACACACGCGTACGTCTACATCGCCTTCATTGCCATAACACCACGTCACAATCGCATTCCTCTATAGACCACCCACGTCACCCTAAGAACCTTCCAGCCTGGCAATATCTCACAGTACACCTCCCAATTATGTATTCCCACGTGTCCCCCTCTCACCCATTTCCCAATATAAATACCACCGTTTACTCAGAGCTTTCTCTCAAGAAACAATGGCTTCATATTATTGTTCCACTCTCTTCTTCATCTTCTTCTTCACCTCTTCTACTATGGCAGTATTGGTACAGCAACAGCCCCTTTTATTGAAATACCACAACGGGGACTTACTAAAAGGGCCCATTACCGTTAATCTCATCTGGTACGGAAAGTTCACTCCAGTCCAGCGATCCGTAATCGTTGATTTTCTGCAGTCTCTCAACTCTCCAAAAGCCCCTGCGCCCTCTGTTTCTTCCTGGTGGAAGACAACTGAGAAGTACAAGGGAGGTGGTTCATCTACGCTTGTTGTAGGGAAGCAAATCCTCGACCAAAATTACTCTCTTGGAAAATCCCTCAAGAATTCCCAAATTATTTACTTGGCCTCCAGGGGTGGGCATATAAGGGGGTCGATTAACGTTGTATTGACGGCAAAAGATGTCGCCGTTAATGGGTTTTGCATGAATAGATGTGGTAGCCACGGGTCTACCAGGGGCCCGACTCGGTTTGCTTATGCGTGGGTGGGGAACGCGGAGACTCAGTGCCCGGGTTACTGCGCATGGCCTTTCCATCAGCCCGTTTACGGCCCGCAGACCCCACCTTTATTGGCGCCTAATGGAGATGTTGGAGTTGACGGGATGGTCATAAACCTGGCGACGGTTTTGGCGGGAACAGTAACGAACCCGTTTAAGAACGGGTATTTCCAGGGCCCGGCGACGGCACCTTTGGAGGCCGTCACGGCTTGCACGGGAGTTTTCGGGTCGGGTGCGTACCCGGGTTACGCCGGTAATGTGTTGGCTGATAAAACTACTGGAGCCAGCTACAATTCGCACGGGGTAAACGGCCGAAAGTTCCTGGTCCCGGCGATGTGGGACCCGCAAACTTCTCAATGTTTGCCGATCGTCTGATTTCGATATCGGAGAAAGAGATATTATCCAGTGTGCACACGTGTATGTATGTATGTAAATACACTTTTGGAGAAAGGAGTCTTAAGGATGGGTTTGGAACCTTCGAGGGGGAGGATGAGGAAGAAGATGGCGTAAAGTGGAAGCTGGTAGTTGTGCGTCGTCGTTTAGTATGGGAAAAATGTGAGAAAATGCCACTAGACAAATATATGATAACAATAATAATAATAATAATAATAAAATGGGGATAATTTTGAAAAAGTAAAGTGTGTTAAAATGCCTGCCTTGATTTTCCTTTCGCGTAAATTGCTCTATTGGTCCTTCATCCTATAAAAATAAGTTCATTGGTACAACAATGACTCCATCTCTCCGTATGCTTGACATTTTAGTATGATATTGCTATACAGCCACCCAATGTTTGTTCTAATTTCAAGATTTGCCATTGAACTACGGTCTAAAAGTAATCATCTTACAAAAATCACAAAAAAGTTTGTTTTAATTGAACTCAGGGTTACCCTATTTATTATATTGAGATAATAAATAATTTCAAAATTTAATTTTAGTTTAAAGTTTGAGTGCAAAAAATGGAGCAAGTCCAGCTATTTGCTTTAAATTTTTTAAGACCCACTTGGTTAATTTTAGCCCCCTTTTGGTCCCTATTATTTAAGATTATAATTTTTAAAATAACGTGTTTTATTTTTTTTTAAAGATTGCGTGATTGAAAAAGAAAGAAAATTTTAATGGAACCAAACGGGTGCTTAAAAGTATTTGATTAAGAAATTATACTCCCTAAAATCAAAAGCAAATCAAGATTAAGAACATTGAATAATTATGGATTAATTTACTTGTACACGTATTCTCTACACTTTGGATTACACTATCTCATGTAATAAAAATTTGGTCATGCATTGAAAAAGTTTTATTAAAATTAATAATGCATCAAAATTTGTCAACTCGTCGAGGTGTAAATCAATGTGTCAACTTTTATGTACATATGGTCTGATCCAATAATTATTATCCTACAACTACAAGTGGGTAAATATTAAACGCTAGACCGCCTCAATCTTTTTGTATACATCGGATTAAGATAGAATTGCAAGTTTGGGACCGGCAGGCAGCTTAAGCGGAAAGTAAAGCTCTAATTATTGAATTACTTAATTTAATACAATTATTTTATTTTTTCTTTCCTTTCCTTGACAGCTGTTTAGCTATTAAGTAGTGGACGGACGAGGTGCATAAACTAAATGGTCCAATCCTATAATAAGGCCGTCGATTTTAGAGCCCTAAATTAATTAAATTTAAGCGATCTCTTCTTCATACGATTCATCTATTAATTAAATTTAAGCGATTTTATATGATAACGTCACATTAGCTGGTGGGCAAGATAACTCATGTCCACTAGGAACACGAGATCAATTCTAATGAAAGTTCATGTCACTTATGTTGGTCGTCATTTTACTTTGTTGAATTGTTATATGAGACCGTTGACCTTCTTGCACCATACGCATCATGACTCCAATAAGTGCTTTAATATGTTCTTGAGAACTGGAGTCTCAAATCGAGAATGAAACAGAAAGTAGAAAAACTATTTATTTGTAATGTTAGCTCTTTGGACCCCTATTAGTTAAGCGTGACACTCCCATCTTCGACATAGATTTAACAATAGATATGCATCATTGAATGAAGGAAGGTGGCCTCCACCACCCTGGTGAATGATAAATGGGAAAGCCAAGTGAGGTGTAAGTAAAGTACTGTCATTTGTTATAAAAAAAATAAAAACAAAAGCCCCTTAGTGCTCGAGGATGGAGTAGAGGGCGGTCCTACGCGCAGGCAATAGCAGCATCGGCTCTAAGAAAGTAAGAATTGAATATCGAATCATTTCATTGGCTTTTCCAGTTCATTCATAAATAAGAATTTAAAGGCATGAATCGAGTGCTTAGACTTGGGAATGGGTAGTCATCATTTAGTTAGCAACGAAAAATGGTGAAATCGACCTTAATATGCAGGTAAAAATATAACACTAAGACTTATAACATTGACTTACCGAAAAATAAAGCTTATATATGTTCGAATAAAAAAATATCGTGTCATCGTTCTGATATCAAGTGAATTGTACATGCTGCATACCAGTAGAACAAAATGTCTTTAGCCTAATTGAACAAGAATTTGCAATCTTATACGGCGTACGCAATGGAAAAATGTTTCAATTGTAAACTTACAATTGAACTATTGCTTAAAATTCATTCTTTTAACTCATTTCTATGTTTGCTAAAAATTACCTCTTGGCCTTGGCTGGCCTCTTTCACAAGCTCACGTTAGCCAAATATAGGATATACAGATTTTGCGAAACAATCAACAAATATCTCTACTCTCTCGGGTTCAGTGTGTTCAATATCATCTATTGTGTTCTTCTGCATCATTTGGGCTTTTTTGCCCATTTTTAGGGGAACCTTTTTGGGTTACAAGATTGCGAATCCTCAATCTTGTCAAATCCCTCTATTAAGTTTTCAAGTTTCTTGATCTGGGCTCTTTAGATTCCCATTCAAGATTAAACTTTTGCTATAAAAATCATTTCTTTAGCTTTTCTCAAGTTCTTTTTGAAATATTTTTATAGGGACATTACAATAATTCAGGTGTTTAAAAATTGGAATTCAAAAATTAAAGATCAAATTTCATTATTCAAAAATCAGGTAATATATTAAAACTCTAACCATAATTTACCACACCCAACTCTCTCTCTCTCTCTCTCTCCCTCTCCCTCTCCCTCTCCCTCTCCCTCTACCCCGCCCCCTCCTCTCCTCTTCTCCTTCCCCTTTCCCTTACTTTCCTCTTCCTCCCATCTCCCTCCTTCCC